>LQNS02000231.1:5737402-5768053 GCA_001587735.2 Parhyale hawaiensis
CCTTAGCAATTTTTGAAACGTAACGAGTAACGGTAACGCCCCGGTAATTTTATTGAAGTAACGAGTAACGGTAACGACCTCCGAAAGCATGTAACGGTGCCCATCACTGGATGAAGGGAACGCTAACCTCATGCAATAATGCATGTTACGACCGGCTAAATAAGTAATAGAAAGCATAACAGTGCTTTAAGATAATTCGTATTATCCATATAAATGTATTTAAGAAGCCAATTTTGATAAATCTGTCCAATAGAGAGTATTAGGTTGCTAAAAATGCAATAGTCTCTAATAGCAGAGTCATGAATGAGGCTATGAACGTCCTGTTAGAGAGTATGCTTTGGCTCGTACATAGACCGCAACAGCACTTGAGTCTTAGGTCCAAAGTGGCATCTGACGATGACACACAAAATAGGAAAATGGGATTTTCTCGAGAGCTATTATGAACATGTCCAGACACGGTCATGCAGGTAAGCGCTCAAATGCGTCCCCGCCGTATCCAAGATACCTTCTGCGCAAGAAAAAATGTTGGGTACCTTGGAATGAAAATCCCAATTTTCCGTTGCCGACTTCTCGCCGCCAACGTCAGACCTATAAGTCAAGTACTGTTGCGGTCTATGGCTCATATGTATACCAGATTCTATTTGCTATTGGCTTACTAGTGCTATGGTAGTGAGCGCCAAGTGGCACACAGTCACCTAGGTATGGAAATGCACCATTGCTTCGAACGCCAGATAGGGCTACTGCAAAATTTCTGAAGCGTAGTTGCAACATTGCGTCATAGTAGTATATCAGGCTCAGAGTATCGTACGAAGTGCATTTACTCTACCACGCCTTGTAACAGCTTACCAAAATTTTGCTTGAAAGCAATTATTTTGAACTATTTATCATTTGCGAACGAAGTACTGTTTTCGTCTTGCATGCGTCTACACATAAGCTCACCGGACAAAAAACTTAGTTACCTGTTACTACATAATAAGGTGTAGGACCTCCGGGAGCAGGTATGGTAGCAGAATTTTGAACCCCATAAAAGTTTAAATTAAGTGGAAGAACTCTACAGGCACCAGTCTTCATTCGCTGCTGCCTAGGTATAGACGTTTCTGATCTGCTCTAGAACGATGGGAAGGCAGCAAGATGTCACGGAATGGCAAAAATGTGTCATTGCTTTTGGTCGATCTAAGGGACATCGAGTAAAGGAAGTAGCGGGGTTTGCTTGTGTTTCATGCCGTACCGTTTTGCGAGTCTTCAAACAATGGAAACATTCGACTACAGGGGGCAATGCTAGGCGCAATTCCGGTAGTTAAAATATTGCTAACTGATAGGGACCGCCGCCGTATTTCACAACTTGTACAAGCAGGTGGTGGGTCTATCATGTTTTGGAGATACTCTAATCATATCGATAGTGGGCCCTTCGCTCGAAATAATCATCGAACTGAATCAGGAAAGCAACAATGGTTTGTCAACTGACTAAGTTGTGCCACTTGCACAGTATCTGTATGAGGATCGAACTGTTACTTTGCCTATCGTCGAGGATGATAAGTGTCGTATACATGGGGCGAGATCAGTCATGCATTGGCACGAAAACTATTCTGGCTATGTAAGGCACCTAGAATGGCCGGCTAAGTCTCCAGACATGAACCCCATCGAGAATGTTTGGGACCATTTTTGAACGACAAGTTAGGGGCCGAGAAGATCCCTCACGTACTCTGGCCATTATTCAAGGAATTAATTGATGCAAGAGTGGTTCAAAATGAATCAAGTGTACATTAGAAATCTCGTAGACTCAACGCCTTCCAGATTTGCTGCTATTATACGTGCTCGTGGAGGTCCTACACCTTATTAGTAACAGGTGACGAATTTTCTCGTCCAGTGAGCTTATTTGTTAGTAGAAATACATATACATTGTTAAATGTATTTTTCCACCCAAAGACTGTCAGAAGGAAGTGAACTATCTTCAGAGTCTCTTGCAGCCTGTCCTGTGGGTTGACCTCGATGTTAAGAATGCTAAAATTGTTGACTCAGCATTATTAGTCCGACCTCCTCATTCGTTATTACAACTGCTAACCTAAGCACCCTGAGAAGAGCGTTGACGGCTTCAGAGCCGCTCAGTATCGAAACTTTTTTTTCTCTGAAGTGGAGAAAATATATGGCTTATTGACGCCCGATCAGCAACGCTCAAAGTAATAGCACAGATCGGTATTTTGGATACGGTAGGCTAGCCTATTCAGGTCTAATGGTTTTTGCTTAGCGAAAGCTGTTTCATCGACCATTGAATGAAATTTAGGAGAATAGCTAAAGCAGCGACATCATTTGTGGGAAGAAAATACGACTCAAGATGCATGAGTGTGGCAGTGGAAGCTTCAGATATCTGCAGTGCTGCGATTTCAACTTCGGCAATGCAATAAGTGCATTCAGCCATAAGGTCGTCCAATACATTGCCATAGATTCGATGTACGGAGAAGCTAACACTCGTACAAATCTGACTAAACCTGCGATGTCTTCATTGTTTGAATTTCAACTGTCCCTGATTAAGATACGTTTGCCATCTTCTACAAACCGGCCTATTTTCTACCTAACAGTTTTCAATGGAACTTGAGAGGACGACCAGAGCCTCCAAACTGGGCTAATTGCCGCCTATCTGTTTTCTTAAAGCGTGACAGAAAATGGATAAACTGATAAATAAACAAACAGATGAATACAAATCGGTCTTTATTATATTGTAGATGAGTGAAATATACAAACAAACAAACCAATCTGCACCAAAATTGGATCATTTATGCCTTTTAGCAAATTTCATATCGATCCATTCATTATTTTTTGAGTTATTGTGCTAACATGTATGAAATTAGAAACAGTGACAAGCGAACGAACAAATGGATCGTTACAAAAATTTGGTTATTTACTGGTCATAATATATCTAACAACTCAAGTAAATTTCCTGGAAATCCGTCCATAACTTTTGAGTTACAGTATTGAGAAAAATGAGACAGCCAGACACACACAAACAAACAAACAAACTGATGCACGGATCTTCACCAAAAGTTAATCATCTGTTCCTCTCAACATACCTAACAATTCCTGTAAATTTCTTAAAAATCGGTCCTTAACTTTTTGAGGTATCTCGATGATATATAGACAGACAGAAAGACAAACAAGCCCATACTACAAAAAAAAAATGTCTGGTTAATATACATTCCATGCTAAGGTTTTCAAGATTACAGAAAAAAATGGCAGGTAAAAGATATTAGCCAACTACCGCTATCTATTTATCTGTTTCTTATCCGCCCGTTTGCTAGCGTGTTCGATGCAGTTTCAAGTGCCGCACAAACGGCCAATCTAACCATAACTAGAGCACTCTGAGAGCGCACACCTCAGCCAAGCGAGAAAACGGTAAAAAGCATTAAAATTGGCTCTGAAACCATGATTTTTGCATCAACTCCAAAATCTAAAAATTTATGCCTTTTGATAGTAATACCAGCTTGTGCAATTTTCTTGAAGATCCGTTCATAACTTATTGAGTTATGCTGCTAACAAATGTTATGACTAACATGAGTCAAACATTCCACCGAACGAACCGATCTGCACGGAAATTTCATCATTCATGTCTTTTAACAATAATAACAACCTCCATAAATTTCATAAAGATGCATTCATTATTTTCTGAGTTATTGTGCTAACAAGCATATAATTAAAAACAGTGACAAACAAACGAACGAACAAAGGGATCATCACAAAATTTGGTCATTTACTTTTTTTAATATACCTAACAACTTATACGAATTTCATAACAATCTGCCCAAAACTTTTTGAGTTATGGCATTGAAAAAAATGAGGCAGACAAGCAAACAAACAAACAAACGGATTTACATATCTTCACCACAAGTTAATCATCTGTTCCTCCTAATATACCTAACAATCCCTGTAATTTTCATCAAATCCGTCCATAACTTTTTGAGTTATCTTGGTGACAGACAGATAAACACACGGATAGAGAAACAGTCACGCAGACAAACCCGAAGAAAACATAACCTCCTTGGCGGAGGTAATAAAAACGGTAAAGTCAAATTGGCCGCCCTAGCGACAACGGCGACCCCCCCAACCATCCCATTTCTTGCATTAGGGTCATTACCTCCGCCTGAAAGACAGAATGCTGGCCCAACCAGCCAAGCAAAACTAAAGCTGCCCCGTCTGGTAAACAGGCTCGAACTTTTGTAACTAGGGTCTGACACTAACATCCTGCCGCTACGGGTAGGCTGGCTTCAGCTGAGGCTGGGAAGTTACTAAACTGATACTGGTTTTCATTTTACTGCAAATGCACTCCCCTCGAGAAAAGCTCATTATATTGGGGTGTCACAGATGAATTACTGGGGCGATGATGTCTCCTGAACTACGCCCATCAACTAGTGCGTGACAGTTCTACTATTTACGGTGCACTCAGTGCTCGCTATCGGGCGCGGTAGTTACACTATTTGCGGTGTATTGGGGCCCTTAGTGCTCGCTATCAAGAGCGCCACAGGCCGCTATAGGAGTGCCATAGCTAATGAATAAGAGGGCCCTCCTAACATCTTATAACTTTTTCCACCAATGTGTGAAATAGCGTGCAGTCGGAATTGACAAAATTTCGTCACTTCTTGTACTATATTAAAGAAATGGCGAAAGATGCACACAACAACGCTGAAACACACCTGGAAAACCGTCATCAGCAGAGGTGAAGCTCTCAGTAACGTAAACAATGGAGTCTGAACTACCACATGTAGCGTGTGAGCTGTCGACGTACAACATGGACCCAAAACAAGCTCCTTCATCCATGAAGAACGTTCGAAAGTCTGAAGGAGAGAATGGGATTAAAGATAATTTACCGAAGTCTGTGGGCTGCCTAGTACCGTGATGTAGACAAGTCTCTTCTCTCTCGGTAGCTTGGCGATCTGATAGCAACCGCAATGCCCTGCTCAGTGTAGTATAAGATCACAGAGAAAAGGATTAGCACAAATCTGATTAGCTTCAAACTGCTGCGGCGTTGTTAGATTGGTTTGTTCAAGTAATGTACACAATAAGTATATGCTTATGTATTGAAAAATTTTTAAAGACGGAATTTTTAAAGACGACAGAACGCTCGTTTTTGATGATGTATTTACTTACTTTTTCAAGTTTTGAAATACATGTAACACAATAATAGTCGTTAATGCTGTGTTATAGGTCACTGATGTTCATCTCAACGATTCGAACTCTGCTATGGTCATCATCAGCAAGCACCTATTGTGCAGATGTCAAAGATGCTGCGGCTCCTTCCATGTAGACAAAAATGAAGTTTAAAATGGTACTGCCAACGGGCTTTTGAAGGCCCTTATTAAAACCCCGGTGAGCGACAAACGACGCTGTTCCTGGTTTATGATTGGCCCGACCACGCTAGCTGCGGCAAATCAGAGCTGATGATTGGCGGCAGCAAGCTCTGCTGGACGTTGAGGCTGTTGATCTCTGATTAGGTATAGCATCCTAAATGTACCGGTGAACTGAGTGTTTGTCGATTGTATTAGGCTGGTGGTTTCTTATGATCGAGGGAGTGCTTCTTCCTTTGATTGGAAAAAAATAGAATTAGATGGCTACCAAAAATGACATTGTTGAATCCCCCGACACCCCTCTTCTCTACTGCAGGAGATAGTCTTACACCACGAGTCGTTCTAGTTCCGTATGATTGTGGTGCTGTTGTTGATGTAATGGGGTTGAGCACGCAGTTCGTAACGTCACATGAGTCGTAAACGACACTTTCTGTTGACGTTCTGGTGTTGGCGATGGGCTGGTCCCCATTACTGAGAAGTTTTCTTGCATTTAAAGTATATTATCAGCTTAAGATTTTCTTTGGGTCTCTTGCAAGTAACGTTTGGCCAATTCCAAACTGATATTCGGGCCCTATTTAACAACAAAACCTATACTTGAAATCGGAAAAATAAAACGCCTAATCACGAAATTACTACAGTAATTTTTGATGGCTGGGCAGTCTAGTACATCGATAAAGAGCAGACTCTGCCGATTTCATCTCTGAATGACCATTATTACCAAAATTCCTTTTGTTTTCATTTTCTTAAGGCCCTATTACGCAACACCACTGCGTGTGGTGATAAATGTCACTGCTTCCCGATTTGCTCCCTTTCAGCCGTGCTTTGCTCTCCTTTTCGTCAATGACAAGTGAAACTGTCATTGCGCCTTTATTGTTGGTGTATTTACGTAGGCGGTGGCTCCGGAGGGGGTCAGGCATGTGGCGGAAGGTATGAAAAGAAAGGTAGGGAGCACAAGAAGTCAGCCACAGATAGAGGACTGTCCCATAGAGAGGTGGGAATGAGGGTAGTAGGGTGGGAGGATCACTCAAACAGGTGGCTCACGGTGTGGGGTGCGCGATGGCATTCGGGGCAGGAGTCCGAGTCCGCCAGTCTGAACCCATGGCGGTAAGTCATCAGGGCAGAACAAAAACTTGAGCGTAACTGTGATAGGGTGGAGTGGGTCGCACGCGAGAGGACCGCCTCGTCGGGTGAAATCTCCGGCGAGGCACAGCTCAAAACCCTGTTTACGAGGAGGCGGTCTAGTGAAACTTGCACGGCAGACCGATGGAGGGAGGAAATCGCTGAGCGGTACTCTGGAGAAGGCATGATATTTTCAGTAAGTAAGTGGTTGATGTCGGGTTAGAATTTGGTTGCTTATATAGTTGTGGCGAATGTATTGTGGCTTAGTTTTGCGGTGACAACAGAGTGGGCTGTGTGTTCGAGACGGAGGGCAGAAACGAGGTATTGACGGCACTGGAGGTCGAGAGATTGATCGATCCTCAGCAGCTTGGACTCGGAGTGGAGATGGTCCGCGGAAGCCATGCGGAGGTAACCGGTCGTTGTCCGGAGAGCGGCGTTTTGAACCGTCTGCAGCTTGCGAACCGCGGACTGGCGAGCCCCAGGATACCAAACTGGAGCAGCTTAGGTGAAGAGAGGTCGGATAAATGCCTTGCATGTGAGAAGTAGAGTCTCCTTGTACTAGCCCCAGCGCGTGCCAGCCAGGGCCTTTTAGCAATCTGAGGCGGCTGGAGGCTCGAGCAGCTGTGGAAGCGATGTGCGGTATAAAAGTAAAGTGGGTATCAAAGGTGACGCCGAGGATCTTGGGGCGGCGCTCCAGAGGCAGACCAGTGTCGTCTATAGTGATACCAGGGTCGAGTGTAGACTGATGGGTGCCGATTGTCCATAAGGTTGAATTGGATTTGGAGGTTGATATGGTAAGGCTCTTGTCAGCTGCCCAGGCGCTGATTAAGTCAGAGTGATCCGAGAGAGCAGCGGCAGCGGTGAGAGAATTGAGATGGGACGCCACGACAGTGAAGTCGTCGGCATAAGATGTCACAGAGGGGCAGCAGAGCTGGTCCCGAGGAATAGGGAAGTCAGAGACGTAGAGGTTGAATAGGGAAGGCGAGACAACCGAACCTTGAGAAACCCCCGCCTTGACAGGCCGGAACTGAGAGCGGAAGCCATTATAGAAGCAGCAAGCTGCTCGTCCCCTGAGGTAAGCCGCGAGCCATCTAACAACATTGTGGTGGAGTGTGGTGCTTGAAACTGAGGAAAGGAGGCCCTCAGTGGGAACGGTGTCTGTCGGACGCTCTACTGAAGTAAATCAACAAAGACACCGTGCGGTCATGGGGTTTGGGTTTGTTCATGCCACGGGTTGCTTGGAAGGCCAAAAGAAGTAGAGCAGATGTGGTGGAGTGCATAGGCCGGAAACCATGTTGGTGAGGGACAGGCTGGTATGCCTCATTGATGAAAGACCAGAGGAGGCGCTCCAGGATTTTCGCTGAGGGACACAGGAGCGATATTGGGCGGTAAGAGGATCCTTTATCCGCAGGTTTTGATGGTTTTAATTTGGCAATAATAACTGATAACGTCCATAAGGCGGGGATGTCTCTGTGAGCAATGGAGAAATTGTATAGTCTGGTAAGATAGATGAGACCCTGCGGGCCCAGATGCTTAGGATGCAGAATTGACAATTGGTCCGGGCCCACAGCTGTGGAGGACCATGAGGCAACTATGGCCTCACGGACTAGAGAGGGAGTGAAGGGGTGAGGGTGAACCCGTGAGCAATGGGGTGGCGCTTTCAAAGTGGTCGCCTGGCCTGTCTGGGCGAAGAAGCTGGGACATAGGATGAGGTGGCAGTAAATTGCTTGCAAAAGCCTCTGGCTATATCGCCGTTGTAGGTGAACGTGTGAGTTCCAACACATATGGGCTGGTTACGAGAGACGGAAGACTACTTGCCTGATAGTGAGCGCAGCAGAGACCGGAAAATATTTACTGGGGTTGCTCTAGGGGTCGCATTCTTGGATCGTTTGTTTCCAGGCCTCCTGGGCAGCGCCACAGATGAGGCGATCCACTTCTTGTTGTAATTGAGAAAGGGATGGGTCTTGGGGGGACGTGGAGCGAAGGTGATCACGGCGGGTGATGGCGTCTTTGGTGTCCTGAGTGAGTCGGGGGATATATTCCTTGCGATGCGCGGCCGTGATGTGCTGCTTAGCAGCTGTTAAGACGGGGCCCGATTAAGGTCCCTCAGTCCGCCACTACAGAAAGAGGGGAGTGGGAGGGAGGTAATAAATTCCTCCCACTCGCGTGTGAACTCTTCCCGGTTAGCTTTCCTGAAGTTAATGAAGGTGCGTCTGGGACAGGAGGGGCAGAGTTACCAGACTCGGCTGTGATCAGGGCGGGAATATGGTCAGATGAGAGGGTGGTAGTGGTGGACCAGGTATTATCAAGTGCAAGATGAGCAGAGATAACGGTCAGGTCCGTAGAGGAGCCCAGACCGTCCCGAGGGACCCTGGTGGGCGAGTCGCCATTCAGGAGATAGTAGGGTCCATTATTGATGGAGACACTGATCTCACCCCGCCTGTGCGTCTTCGCTCGAGGATGGACTCCGCTGAAGCTCTCTGAGCGGCTGCGACGGGGACTTCTGCGGACCAATCGCAGGCACTCATCGTGGAGGGAGTGGTTACGCTGGTCGTTGTGGGGCTTCTTTTCTTCCTCTCACTCTCTTCTCCCGCTCGTACTTTCTCGCTGTCTCATGTTTTTTTCCTTCATGGACAGGTCCTTTCTGCCGACGACCTCCGTGCTCTTGTCTAGGCAGCTCTTTCCTTACTTATTTTCCCCTTTCTCTGTCCCATTTCTCCCCTTATCCATCCTATTATGCGGTGATATCCACCCCAACCCCGGCCCTGCCTATCCCTGCTCACGGAAAGTCACCCGCAGAGGGTGGTCCTTTCTGTGCTCCGCCTGCGCGCACTGGGTCCACAAGCCCTGCACTGGCCTTTTCACTGTCGCTGTTACCACCCGGATTGGAGGTACCCCAGTTGTGCACCTCGGCCTTCTCGGTCCCCCTCACCCCCTGCTGTCTCTCTCTATCCTTGTTGCGCCCTTCCGCTCATCGTTATGTACTTTAACCGTAATGGACTACTACATTGCAGAACGGAACTATCCGCATTCCTTCACAGCAGCAACATAGCCGTCTCAGCCCTCCAGGAGACCAAACTCACTCTCAGCTCTTCCCTCCCCGTCTTCCCTGGCTACACTCCAGTCAGGAGGGATCGTCCTGCCGCCAATGGCGGTGGTGGTCTCTTGTTCCTAATCAGACAGGAAATCTCCTACCAGCAGGTTACCACTAACCACCTATTCCCCAATGACCCAACAGTCGAACACTTGGGTGTCACCATCACCCTCTGTTCCTCACCCCTTACTCTAATTAACATATACGTTCCTCCAGCTACATCTTGTTCCCCTGGGTACAGGCTCGACCCTTCTGCCCTTTTTGCCTACTCCCTGGCTGACACCCTCATTATGGGTGACTTTAACGCCCACAATACTGACTGATTTTCTGTAACCCAGGATGAGCGGGCCGCTGCGCGGGGCGAGGAGATCAGTGTCTCCATTACTAATGGACCCTACTGTCTCCTCAATGGCGACTCGCCCACTAGGGTCCTTCTTGACGGTACGGGCTCGTCTCCGGACCTGACCGTTATCTCTGCTCATCTTGCACTTGATTACACCTGGTCCACCACTACCACCCTCTCGCTGCGCCGTTGAGTGGCAGTGGCGTGTCAGCCGTCGCAGCACTGAAAGTATGTTTGTGAATGCGCTCTCCGTTGAATGGACTAAGGCCGCTACTACCACATGTCTGGAGTAGCACTGAGTGACAGTGAAGCGTATCAGCAGCTTTGCCCTGTGTAATCGGGCTGAAGAAGTGATCATTACCCGCAGCGAGTTTTGACGGAAGCAGTGACATTTATCACCGCACACAGCTGTGTTGTGTAATATGGGCCTTAGACACCACTTTCATTTCGAAAATAATTTAGAACGTGGCTTTTTAAAACTATTCACTTCGTGCTCCCATAACTTATCCTAACTATGTATTTCACCTTATCAGAAACGCCACGTTAATTATTTAAAGATATGTAGCTCGAGTTCTGCGAATTTTTGATGATATTGTACTTTGACTGAAAAGCTGACAAAGAGCAGCAAGCGCCAGGAAGTTCCTACGGAAATTTTACAGAACAGAAGCACTGTTGCTTAATAATAATACCTTAACCCCGTACTCTACATACGAAGCATGAAAATTACGTAGCACGAAAATATGTTCCGAGCCAAACAACATATGAACAGAAAACAGTAGCGGCTTAAACGATTGAAAACTTGGCTCCTGTTCTTGTCTACCTAGGTGGTATCCAATTTACCATAATTTTTATCTATCTAATATTGAAAGCGTAACAGCCGTACTAACGCATGAGCTAAGGAAGGAAGAAGCATTATAATATGACTGCTAGAGTGCCCGCACTGTCAAAAATGACAGCGAAAAATTTGTGATGATCCGTATTCATTGACCACGATTTTCCTATGAATGTTAGGCCGAACTGCCAGTGCCAAGCTTAACTTCGGTGATATGCTGACAAGCCAGGGGAGACTATAGTAGTGTCCTGTGTTAAGTGGGGCAAGTCGTCATTAGCTTGTAACCCAAAAGGTGGGAAAGCTATTCCTATGCTAAATTCGAGTCTTCAACATGAGAAAAATGTTATTTGGGATCTATTCTTTTTCTTCTTCTTCTTCCATTCCAAATGCAGGTAGGGCTGGCCCCACTGGCCTCAATACTGTAAAAAAAAAATATATTTTTTTGCCCACAGTCGATATTGTCTGCAAATAAATACTGATCTCTGCATCAAGGATACTGACGCTGCCATATAGCTCGAAAAATTTTTCTCAAGTGAGTTGTTCTCTTACAAGAAGAACCCAATATGGAAATAAAATTATTTGAAGCCAAGAAATCCTTTTGGTCTTTTCCCGCCTTGTGACCGCTAAAGAATATCTTGCAACTTGCTTCGATGATTATGCAGCCAATAAGTGCATCAGCGCAAACTCAGGGCAGCTGAAGTTTGGATGAAAGAAATCCCATAGGAGTACGTATCACGAGGCAAGAGAGTGGTTGGAGAAGCTGCATGTATCTGCATTGAATTGCCGTCAACGTTGGAAAAGAAAGAACTGCATTGAGATAAACGTTCGACATCATCTGCAACCTGGCTTATTTTCTTCCAATTAGTTTTCATGACGCGACCCCAAAATATGTTTCGATGCATGAAAGAAGTGATGATATCAGATTCCATAACCGCGCTAAGAGAAGCTCAAATTAGCTTCATTGTTTCGATGCCTAGAACTGTTTCAAGCAAGAAGTACATTAAGATAGGACTTAAGATCCCACTTTCATCGTCTTCTACAATATGGACATCGATCTCCATGAAAACGCAACCTAATTACGAAATCTGCAACCTGGCCTATTTTTCGCCTATCTACTAAGGGAACACGAAACATACGAATATATAAACATATAAATTTGCAAATATACAATATATTAACATATAAATACATAAACAAAGCAACACACGACGGTGTTTATTATATTGTTTGGAATCTTCTTCGATGAAAACCCTGACGAATTCCTTCTACCGGTACGCAGTCTTCTACCCTTTATCCCATCTTAGTGCCTTAGGGTCACCTGTGAATCTCGCGTATGTTCCGTCAGCAGAGAATACTCACTTCTATCTTGATAAAATATCTTGGTAAAAGCAGAGAGATGCTGGGTAACGTTCTATATTTTTCTTTGTGTTCGAATTCTATTTCTAAGCTTAGTTTTCCATAGCTTACGGATAACTTAACCTTTTATAATCTTACCCATTTCGATTTTTCGTCGGGTATCCGATTTTTTAATGCTATCAAACGGAACATAGATATTGAAGGGTAGTCCTTCATTTTTCAACTTTATCTGATGCGATAGATGTAGAACACAATATGATAAACTCGAACGATTTCTTAATGCCAGTTACTTATGTGACTGCAATCTCTTATTCTCAAACTGTCATTGTCTTCCTTTAGATATCGCACACTCGCTTAAAAAAGTGAACATAAAATGGCGCAGAAAATAAAAAGCGGTTCATATGATACGGGTGTAACGATCTTCAATTCTTTGCTTCATAAATGACTGAATTTTTTTTTTTTTTTTTAAAGCGAAAAGAAAATAGCTAGGTATTGTTGAATTTCCTTCAAGCGCAAAATAAAACTTTTCACAAGTGGAATTTCCCCCTATACGATCGTGAAAATGCAACGTGCAAACACTTGGATTTACGGACGGACAGATGGAACCTCAAGCAGAGTTATATTATAGACTAGCGGGACCCGTGGAAATTCCATGGTTAAACAATGTTTTCACCTACTTTTGTATGAGGTAAGGCAGTGCTCCTACAATTTAACCTACCTCATCATAACTTAAAGTACGGCTGACGAACCCCGTCTGCCGTAACACACCTTATCTAGCCTCTTTTAGTATTTAGAATTCACATGTGAATGTCACATACAACGGTACTTCCTGTATCGTTATCCTATTCTAGCCTTTTCTATGCTCTGTTTTCCACAGTTCATAGATTATTTAACTGGTAATTATCTCAGGCGAATCAATATTTTGTCAGCGTGTCCGATTTTTTCACACTTCTGCGGGACCCAAGAACATTGATCAGTAGTCCATCATTTTTTCTGCTTTGTTTGAGTCAATAGCTGCACAACAAAGTACAACAGACCCTGCCAATTTCTTCAGAGAGAGCAGCCTAAGCTTCTGTTCTCAAGATGTCGTTGTTTTTCCATTGACTTCCCACATTCTCCTGAAAGAATACTTTGGAGCTGAAATGTCTTACACTACCCGTTCTGTTCTCCCGCACCGTATTCTAGCTACGTATCTGCCTCCATTAAGATCGTTCGCCACACGCAAATCGAACATAATTTGCTGTGAAAAAAATTAATTGCAGTAGATACGATAAGGGTGAAATGATCTTCATATCTGTGCTTTGGAAGTAGCTGAATTTTTTGAAGAGGCGAAAAAAGAAGACTACTATACTGTAGTATTGTTGAACTTCGTTCCGGCAAAAATCAGAGCTTCTTGCAAGTTCAACTTTTCCCTACCTAATGCTGAAAAGCGTAACGTGCAGACACATGGACGGACGGATGGAGCCTCAAGCAGAATTATATGATAGACTAGAGTACCCTCTCTGTAAAATATGACAGATATAAATTCGTGAAAACCCGTCGTTATTTAACATAATACGCTTCAGGAAGGTGCGCTGCAGAGGCTAACTAAAATTATCAGGAGTTTTCTCTTTTTCAGTTCATCTAAGTAGCAAAGCATTACAAAAGTAAATGAATTCTCCGTTGCGTATTCTACATACGAAAGGATAAGCTTTCAGTTCAATTAAGTTTTATGTTGAAGCGAGAACTCCCCGTCAAAACAAGAAAGTAAGCTAAAGGAAATAATAGTAACGATTGCCCCGTGAAAAGTCATCGCTTCCTCTGTGCTTTGTTGATGCGTCGTGAGCTAGGAGCAAAATATATTTTCGGTGTATCGAGAAAGTTATACAAAATCATACTATAACTGTCGCGCAAAGAGATGCTGCAAATATCTTTATTGTTCCGATTTCAAGACATCCATCAAGCAAGAAGTGGATTCAGATATGTAAAGAGAGATTAGGATCCAACTTTCACCATCTACAGCAACTTGGTCATCGATTTCCACGAAAACGCAACTTAATTACAAAATCTGCCACCTGGCCTAATTTTTGCCTATTTCCTTAAGTCTTTCACTCTCGATGGGTGGGATTCCACCCATAGCTTTTTTCTTCCAAAAATATGATTTCTCCAAATGCATCTAGTTTTAATATAAACTGTTTATATTAAGAACGAAGTACACTCTTTTCCTTCAACCTGTGTGAATTGCACTAGGTTACGTACCCCACGAAGCTTGTGGCGTCATCAGTTAGCGCCCTCACGCTATGATGGAAACATCCATGAGTTTAGTTTCCCAGCACTATTTATATTTGTTCATTTGTGTATAAGTAATGCGTTGAACAATAGGATCAAACGTAACGTTCACTACTTTCCCAAATACCGGAATTTTTAATTTGGGCAGAATCCCACCCATCCGGTGTTACAGGTCTCACTTGACTTGCTTTACAAGAGACATTATACTGAACCATTCTAGTACGCATAACTAGATCTTGGATGAATTTCCGAACTAATTACAAAGGATATCCTGGATACAGTGCTTGCTTCTTGGATTATACTGTGCCTTGTAATAAGCTTGCAATTTTATTCAAGGACTAAAAATGCGCTGTACGAACGGCACAGTAAGATGACTCATGTAAAGCAGGCCTTGGCTAGTATTCTCCTGAATTATTTCTCGTTTACACATAGTTGCAAATGATCCCAGAATAATATTTAATTGCATATTGGATTAAAAACTTTGTTTAGATTTACTATACGAATGCCTCATTTTGTAGTAGAAATTATATATTGACAAGGGAATTGAGATTGAGCAGCATGTAAATGTTGGCAGTAGTGATGAAGGACTGCTCGAGGTTGCTAATGAAGATTTAGATCTTCTTGGAAATCAGTGTCAACGGCAAGATGTGGAACAGAAAATTGTTGAAATTGTAGATACGCAGGTTTCAGAAGAAATAGTAACAGAGACTGAGTTTTATGTCAATAATTGAAATTGCCAAAGTAGTTTCCATCCATTGCTGAGGTAAGTAATATGTACCGCCAAGAAATTATGAGTAGAGAAAGCTAAATCTACAATAAGAAGATATTCAAACTCATTCACATGTATTCAAAGATGGGTGTAAACTTGACACAGTAGTAAAGGAAATCTTCAAACCTCAAAGTATTTTGTAGCTATGTACATGCTACAAAAAGTGAAGGCGTTCACTACTGATTGCGACGAGATGTTAGGTTTCCTTGGCATAAACTATTATGTTGAATTATCATATTGTACTTGAAATTCGTGAGCACTTTTCAAATGAGCCTGATTTTCGAGTTGATGTTATTGCAAAAGCAATGTTTATTCATATAATGGCAAAAGTCCAGGGAAGTTCTACTGCAGAAATTTTTGAGACTACATTGACATCGGCATTGTCAATTTATTCATTGTCTATCAAGAGGTTGTACAGTCACTACCACAGAGAAGTAAAGAAGATAAGATCGTCAACATCAAAACAAAATTTCAGGACAGCCGTAGGGACTGTATTGAGTGGAAGCTTTTCTTCTAGGAAGAACGATTGCTTGAAAGCTCAGGCAGAAACTGTGAATAGAAGCCTCGGGGTTGAGTTTGCAGAGAAGCATGGAGGATGCAATTGGTGCCGTGTTCAAGATAAAGTTGACCACATAGTGTTTGTGAGGCGTTTGGAATGATACTTACAGCTACTTATGTCTGAACAAAAACCGTAATTGCTGGGAAAGTCATCTAAGGAATCTTCGAATTTGAACTGTAAAACAGCATTGTAGTTGCTCAGAACTGCCTTTTTAGTCATATTTAACTCAATTTGTTCATTATTGAGCATAAAATAAATGAAAAGCAGATTCCTATGAATAATTCATGCTCTTATATGACGTTCAATAAATATACAACCCTAATCTGAGCTATATATTTTCTATACGCACTGCATAGTATATTAAAACTTACAACCAAGCAACATTTGTCTACAATAAACTGCCGACCCCTCAGTCTTAATGGGTGTGATTCCACCCAAAACTTAAATTGAACTTTTTTTCCAAATTATTGAAAATGAACATATATATGGACTCAAAGTATTATTCACATACTATTTGCTTTCACATAACCAGGTTATTTAAAAAAAATCAGTGCCTCATGAATTTTCGGGAGTGAAGGCCTTAAGAGCGTGACCCGAAACATACAAATATATAAAAAAAAACAGAGCACTTTGAGAGCGAATACTGTACCTCCGCCAAGCTAGGCAACGGTAGCAAAAAATTGAAATTGGCTCGGAAACCACACCCAGAGAACAGGGTAGTAATATTGACTAAATTTTTTTAGTTACGGCATTTTGTTTGGAACCACTAAATATTTTGGTAATTCTCAACATATGGGGAAAAATGCTTTGCTGTAGTTGCTTCTTTTTTTGGTTAATAATACATTGATATTCATGGTTACTATGACAAAACTTGGTACATGTATTGAGTAGAATGGTAACTGTTACCAGATTTTGGTAAATACAAACAAAAATAGGAACTTGGTTAAAATTACGAAACTCTTTTTTTCGTAATTTTTACTAAAAATTCGTAAATACTACTAAATTCTTTAACCAAAAAAATTGGTCATTTTCACCAAAAATTTGGTTGGCTTATAGCTGACCAAATAGCTTGGTTAAATCAACCAAATTTTGGTGACAATAACCAAACTGTTCTTTGTGTGCATAATTTTCTTTGCATAAACTTCAAAATCTGATCATTTTGTGCCCTTTGAAAGTAATAAAATCTTGTGCAATTTTCTTGAAGATCCGTTCATAACGTTTTGAGTTATACTGCTGACAAAACTTAATACAAATATGAGTCAAACATACAAACGAACTAACCGATCTGCACCAAAATTTATTCATTAATGTCTTTTAACATTACCAACAACCCCAGTAAATCTCATAAAGATCCATTCATTATTTTTGGAGTTACTGTGCTAACAGGATTAAAATTAAAAACAGTGACAAACGAATGAACGCATAAACGGATCATTACCAAAATTCTTTAAATCGGTTCAGAACTTTTTGAGTTATCTTGGTGACAGACAGACAGACAAATAGACAGATAGACAAACACGACGAAAACATAAACTCCTTGGCGGAGGCAATAAATTGACGACAGTGATTATTGTATTGATCGAAATCCCCCTCATGAAAAGTGACACGCTTCGAATAAACAGTCGTCAAAATTTCAAAAAAGGATTTTCATATCGAGGTAAGTAATGAATGCAGGATACATAGTCAAAATGACAATGAATAAATTCCTGCCTTCTTCTGAGGTTTCATGGACGTGAGTTACAAACATCCTCTTGCCTGCTGGAGGTTGTAATGTTTGTGGACGTGTGCTACAATCGCTATACACACTGAGAGGCCGTTGTTTATTCGCAGGATTTTGTTGAGCAATTTTAAGTAACCATCTTTTCTTGCTGTTGATTGATGGTCGTTGAGCTTTTACGGAGGGAGGGTATATCAAGTTTCTTTCTCATAAAAAACTGAGAGTAGAACTAGCTATTAGTTTCAGTAAAACATGTCTAAATATTTATAAGATAATTCTGTTAGAGGCTCCATCCGTCCACGTGTCTGCACGTTACGCTTTTCAGCATTAGAAAGCGGAAAATTCAACTTGCAAGAAGTTTTAGTATTCGTTGGAAGGGAGTTCAATCATAGATGTCTTCTTTCTCGCTTCTTGAAAAATTCTGTCAGTTTTGAAGCAAAGACATGAAGATCATATCTACCGCTTTTAATTTTTTCACAGCATATCATGCGAGCTTCGTTGGTGGCAGATAACATTGTTAATAGGGCCAAATACGTAACTAAAATGCGCTACGGGAGAACAGAACAGGTAGTGTTGGTTATATCTGCACTAAAGTATATCTTGAAGTAGATTTGCGATGACTATAAGAATACAATGATATCATGAGAACTGAAAGCTATACGCTGCTATGACTGAAGAAACTGGCCGAGTGTCTTGTCTTTTTTTGTACAACTTTGGTACTTAACAAAACAGAAAGCATGATGTGCTACTGATTAATGTCCACGGGTCCTTCAATAGTGCGAAAAAATGGGATGCTCCAACAAAATGTAGAAACATGTAAGATTATGAACGGTTGGATTACGTGTAAACTTTGGAAACAGAGCTAAGAAAAGGAGTGCAAGTCCCTAGAACAGTGCAAGCAGCACCGCCGTGTCTCTATGCCTCGATCAGGACACAAGTGCAAATTCTCTGCTCACAGAACAAATATATACAGTTTTCAAAAGTAAAATCAGAATACTAAGAAAGGTTAGACGACATGTAATGTATATACACTGTGTAACGCTAGACATGGTTAAGCGGTGGACATTAGTTTAGACGTTAAGTTAGAAGAGCTAAGATAAGACGAATGAAGTATAAATTAACAATGGGATTTTCACTGATCTCGCTTTTCTACATTATAATTCTGGTTAAGGCTCCAGCTGTACGTCCATTCATGTCTCTGCACGTTCCGCTTTTCATTATTAGATAGGGAGAAATTCAATGTGCTAGAAGCTCAGATTTTCGCTGGAAGGAAGATCAACCAAAGCTGTCCATCTTGGAAAAAATAATTATTGCAGTCAATCAGAAGATCATCTCACCCGTTTCATATCTACCACTTTTCTATTTTTTCAACGACGAACTATGTCCGCTTAGAACGGAGCGGGTGACTTTCTGAATACATAAGGCCAGATAGGTATCTGGGATACCGACGCTTTGGGAACCTAGACCCTGGGCTCCCATTTCGAACTATAGTACCTATATTGTCTTGAACTACAATCATGTCTTGAGAACGCTGCTGTAAGTGAAAAAACTTGCCGAGTCTGCGGTACTTTGTTATCTTCCTATAGCATCAAACAAAGCAGAAAAATTATGGATTCCTGATCAACATCCACGGGTCCCGTAACAGTGAAAGAAATAAGAAAAAAAAAAAATGGATTTCCAGACAAAAAATTGAAACTTGTAAGATAAAGAAGTGCCAAATTAGCGGTGCAATGTGGGAAAAAACGCTTAGAAATGGCGTGCGAATACACAGAACAATATAGGAAATGCCGTCGTATCTCTAAATCTTTATCAAGAGACAAGTGCGAATTCTTTGCTCACTGAATGAACGCAAGATTCATCGGTGAAATCCGAATATTCAGAGAGGTTTGAAGAGATTTATTAATGTAGATGGGGTTTGTCAGGTGTCAGCAGAGCCGGGACCGGGTGCGCATTCCTTTAGCATGTGATCCCGAGCCGAGGTTCTTCGGTTTTGCTTTCAGATCCTCTGAAGTGCACCGCCTTCTTCTTGAACTGGATCCCTATGGGGCACTGATCCATCGGGTATGTTTCCTTTCTTTCTTCGGAAGGTGGCTGGTGTGCTCGCAGCCCCGCTAGCTTCCGTATTCCGTCGAATGTGCGGCTGGGCTCCTTTCCGGAATGCTGACGTGTCGCCCATGTGACGCCTATTCTGAAGGGCTCGGTTTCATCTCGTACTTCTGGTTATATACCCATCTCGATCACACCTGTTTTGTCGAAAGTTTATGAGAGGTTGGTTGCGTCGAGATTGGGTTGTTTTCTTGAAAAGCACGGTGTCCTACCCCCAACAGAGTATGGTTTTCGTAAGGGCTTGGGAACTTGTGATGCTCTGCTTCACATTTGTCATGTGTTGCAGCCGGCTCTTGATGGAGGTCATGAGGCAAGGTTGGTACAGCTTGACTTCAGTGCTGCTTTTGATCGCGTGAATCCCCTTAGGCTGCTCCATAAGCTGAGATTAATGGATATTGCTGGTTCAGTTCTCGCGGTAATTAGTCAATTTTTATTTGACAGACGTCAATGTGTAGTTGTTGATGGGAAGAGAAGTGAGTTTTTGGATTTAGTTTCTGGTGGCCCACAGGGTAGTGTTCTGGGCCCTTTGTTGTTCATTGTATATACGGCGGATTTGTTTGATCTTGTTAATAGTTTACTTGTTGGTTACGCTGATGATGTTACTTTGCTGGCTGTTTGCGATAAGCCTAGTGATAGATTAGAGGTCTCAGAATCCATTCAGCATGATTTGGAAATGATTGATTCCTGGTGTTCTAGGTGGGGGATGAGGCTAAATGCGGGCAAGACAAAGACCATGATCGTGTCCAGGTCGCGTACAGTGGGACCTCCTTTTCCTGCATTCATACTGGATGGTGTATCACTTCCTGTGGTTGATGACTTGGTAATCTTGGGCATCAATTTTGATCCAAAGTTGACGTTTGAGCCCCACATTCGTTCGGTTGTGTCACGTGCATCGCAGAAAATTGGCCTTATGAGGCGTGCTTGGAGGGTGTTTGCCTCAGTAAAATTGACACGTCGCTGCTTTAGTTTCTTCGTCCTCCTTCTTCTGAAGTACTGCTCTGTAGTATGGGGTTCTGGTGCCGACTGCCACCTGTGTTTTCTTGACAAAGTGGTTCGTCAATGTACGTTGATACTGGGTGGTGTTGTGCCTTGTGATCTGGCGCATCGTCGCAGAGTTGGTGAGGTCTGTTTTTTGAATAAAATCTATAATTGCCCCAGTCATCCACTGTCTGAGTTTCTTCCGGATCCATTTGTTCGGGTGAGGTATACACGGCGTACTGATGCTCTTGATGAGTTTGCCTTGGAACCGTGGCGATGCCGTACGAGCAAGTGTTTCCGTTCGTTTTTCCATCGTGTGTGAATGTTTGGAATGGTCTTGATCGCTCTGTCTTTGCTGGTGCGGGTATTGGCAGCTTCAAACGATCTGTACACAGAGCTATTCTGTGATCTTGGATCTTCTTTTTTTCATTCCTTTGTTTTCTTCACCCGCTGGGCTGGTTGCGTGGGGGTTGTTAACCTCATGGAGTTTTTCCGTCCCCACGTTGCCAGTTTGGTCTGATTTGATAATAATAATAATAATAATAATAATAATAATAATAATAATAATAATAATAATAATCTATACTATAATAAGAGAGCTGTCTGTCAGTCCGTCCGTCCGTCCGTCCGCGTGTCCGAAGCCTTATTTTTCCCCCATCTAATACTGAAGAAAAATATTCCAAAGCACCTAACTTTTTTTGCCACGGGCCATTGTGAACTTGGTTGCTTATGTGCCCTTGGTGGACAATGTGGACTTGGTGACGTTCGTGGACTTTGTGGATTGTGTGGACTTGGTGGACTTTGTGGACTTGGTGGACTTTGTAGACTTTGTGGACTTGGTGGACTTCGTGGGCTTGGACTTACATCTTCATAACATATTAAAAAGCTACCCTACCATTCTACAAAAGTTTATGTATAAGAATACTGAATAAGTTGTTTTCCCAACGCAAACCACCACTAGTAATAATAATAATAATACGGGGTAGGATAAGTTACTGGAGAACTACTGAAGCTATAGTAAGTGAAAGCAGAAGGCCTCCTGGTGTAAGACCATCACCTGCGGTGGAGGGAAGTTTAACCCCGTCATTGTTTTATGGCCAGCTTACTCTAGAACTTTGCCATTTTTCACATCTCAGTTAACCCACCTGACTGCCTAAAAAATTTTCACTAACATAACTCTACCCTTCTGCCTCTTTTTGGGTGGGGGGACAACAAAATTCATTGCCGTCATTTTGTAGCCAGAAAAATTCCAATTTTTTGGCATTGTTCACATCTACGTCAACCCGTCTGACTCCCTACAAAGAAATTATGATCGTTGCTCAACTCTTCCTGCCTCTTTCTGGGTAGAGTTACAGATTCAACGCCATCATTTTTTATGGCCATCTAACTAAAGAATTTTGCCGTTTTTTTCACATCTCAGTCAACTCATTTTACAGCCTAAAAATTTATTATCATGACTCAACCCATTCTATCTCTTTTTGGGTGGACAAACGACAAAATTCATCGCCGTAATTTTGATAGCAGCTAATCCTTGTTTTTTGACATGGGTCACATCTAGGTCAACCACTAGGCTCCCTACAAAACATTATGACCATTGCTCAATTCCATCTACCAGTTTTTGGGTGGACAGATATATATTCAAATATATAATCAAATTCAAAGAGATACAAATACGTATACTTAAATCTTTAACGAAAACATTATCACCTCTCTCACTTCGTTCGCGTGTGATAAACATTAACCGTGGAACTTCGACGGGTATTGCTACATACAGAGAACAGGGTCGTAATATTGACTAAATTTTTTTAGTTGCGGCATTTTGTTTGAAATCACCAAATATTTTGGTAATTCTCAACATATGGGGAAAAATGCTTTATTGTAGTTACTTCTTTTTTTGGTTAATAATACATTGATATTCATGGTTATTATGACAAAAATTGGAACATGTGATGAATAGAATGGTAACTGCAACTAAATTTTGGTAAATACAAACAAATTTAGAAACTTGGTTAAAATTACGAAACTCTTTTTCGTAATTTTTACTAAATATTCGTAAATACTACTAATTTTTTTAACCAAAAAAATTGGTCATTTTCACCAAAAATTTGGTTGGCTTATAGCTGACCAAATAGCTTGGTTAAATCAACCAAAGTTTGGTGACTATAACCAAACTGTTCTCTGTGTGTAGTATGTATAAAAGTTCTAAATAGTAGCGATTTGAGTAGATGACTCCTTACGCCGCAATCAGCATATATATAAGTTTGATGGAAAGTAACGACGTACTTCTTCGTTAAAATGTCTTTATTTAGTTTGACGCACATTCTATGTTTACACGAGTATAATTATAATGCAACCGGGGGCGAGTGCCATGGAAAAGATGCTCACATCCTAACGGAGGCTTGATCTTTTCGAACGATGCTTCCAAGTCTGCAAATTTCCCTTTAATTAATAACTCTTAAGGCGAATGATGTTACAGAAGTGCGCTCCGCAACGACACACTGCATGTCCCAATGGCAGTAAACGATTATGTGAACGCCTACACTCTACGTGATGAATCGGATCGTAAGTAATTGGGCAATGATCATGAATAACATCTTCCGAGCTATTCGGGAAATGGAAGCATGTATTTCAGTTTCAATATCTGATGCTCACTGGCAATCACTTCCCGCGAGCCCAAAGATATTAAAATGTGTAATGCACGACGCTCTGGGAGCTGTTTGTGAAAGTTTGTACTATATTGAATTTGACGCCGCGCTGTGAAGATTTCCGACTGGAAGATTTATGCAACAAAATGTTTCCCCACTACTAAGTTGGATAGCTGCCATTTGACGGAACAACAAACCCATTCCATGAGTGGAACAGAAGCTAAGAGATTAAAAGGTGAATCCCAACGAGAGATCTAAAGTGCGCCACCGTGAGGAGATCACGCAATCGTGCTTGCACCAGAATCTTGCCCAGGCATTCTGCCTATTTCTTGAACACGACGTTAGTTGAAAACACCGACAGAACCGACAGAACCTCCCCGCTTTGCATTTAACCAATGGCACTTGAAAGCGGGACTTGGTGTACTTTGAGACTGTGCCTAGCAACTCAATCAGCCTACCCTCATTGGCTGTATCCATATCATAGTACTCCTAGCTCCAGAAGTCCACAACTCGTAACCCTCAAAAACAGTAAGAAAATTGCACAATCTTCTCTGAAGAATATTCAATGAAAACTAATACTTTTTTGGACCGCTTACTCCACGAGGAAATGACTGCCTTAACAAAACAAATCACTGATCTCTGCCATCGCCAATGCGAAACATAATCCTTTGGGTCAGTTCTTTCTCGTTCCCTCGTCACCACAGCTGCGATTCTATTACATTCGGTATCTCATCTCTGCCAATGGCTTCATGAAATATCAAGTTTTTCCTTTCAAATATAACACTCATAGACTTACAATTCTGGAGACTATCACATGATATTTTTTTCCGAAAATTTCATTGGAAAGGGGACATTGTTATGCTTTGAATTAGAGAAATATTTTCATAAAATAGTTATGTGTGTACACTTTTACTACTGAGACAATAAAATGATTCAATGAAACTGTGTATTGAAATACTATCATAGAAATTAAAATGTCAAATTATCGTAGCACAAACGATACAACGCTCACGTGTCAGTAGCAGCAGCAGACCTGGCATAATCAACAAATAATAATATGAAACAATCTACCGAGCGCACAAGCATCAGCAGCCTCAGTACAATCAGCAGAGGATAACAGGACACTTACTGCCTAGTGCAGCAGCAGAAGCACATTCAGTCAGCACCGACGTATCCAACAAGGAGAAGGCCGTGGCTTTGGCGCACTGGGCAATGGGCCCCGCCACCGCTCGACGGGTGTACGAGGCTCCCGACTCGGTCTGC
The DNA here is from genome assembly GCA_001587735.2 of Parhyale hawaiensis. Classification (NCBI taxonomy): domain Eukaryota; kingdom Metazoa; phylum Arthropoda; class Malacostraca; order Amphipoda; family Hyalidae; genus Parhyale; species Parhyale hawaiensis. Next base: position 5,761,785 of record LQNS02000231.1, read on the forward strand.
AGAGATTGCATTTGAACCCTGGCTGTCTTGGTCCGGCAAGAGTCCAGAAAGCTTCGGGCCCTATATGACACCTGTGGGAAGTCAATAATTGTGTAACTGAAGCATATATAATACATTGACCACTTGCCTTCTTAAATTCAGGTTGTGCAAGTTCATATAATCCCCTAGAAAATGTTTGTTTTTGATTACATTTCACCAACTAAGCAGTGGCGTAAAACATATAAATAAATAACCTGGCACTATACGCGGAAAGTTGCAACCATGTTGCTTCAAGCAGACCGTGGTAGAGGACAATAGCCGTAGGACGTTGTAAGCAAACAGAGCTTCAATTTTTAGAAATCTTTTTTACAAGTATGCTGCGTTACTATTTATTTTTGGGTACTAAACCTATCTCTAATCAATCAGCACAGTAGCAGGGTCACCAACTTAGCTTGAGACGCATAGAGTTCTGAGTTCACATAATTCTCTACAGCTTCGGATGACAAGCAGCAAGTGCCCTCAAGTATTTTCATGTGATTAGCATTGACTTTGTCATAAGCCGATTGCGATGGTTGACAAAGCTAACAACATGATCAGTGGAAAATAAAAGACCAATAACTAAGAGAACTAATGCAATTACAAAATGTGATGCACTTAATGAGTGCCATGTAAATAAGCTCCCGGACAAAATATTAGCCACCTGTTATTATTAAGGTGTAGGACCTCCACAAGGACGTATAATAGTAGCAATTCTGGAAAGCATTGCGTCTACAAGATTTTGAATGGACGCTTCATTAATCTTGAACCACTCTGGCATCAGTCGATTCCTTAAATCAGCCAACGTGCATAGAGAATCTTCTCGGTGCCTAACTTGTCGTTCAAGATGGACCAATAAATTCGCGATGGGGTTCATGTCTGGAAACTTAGCCGGCCATTCTAAGTGCCTTGCATAGCCAGCATGGTTTTCATGCCAATGCATGACCAATCTAGCCTGATGAATACAGCAGTTTTCATCTTGGAAGATAGGCAAAGCAACAGTTCGATCCTCATACAGATACTGAGCAAATGGCACAACTTGGTCATTTAACGAATCACTGTAAAATTCCTGATTGAGTTTGAAGCTTATTTTAAACAACGGGCCGTATCCGATTAATTAAAACAGCCCCAGAACATGACAGACCCACCTCCTGGTTCAGGCTTCGTAGAAGGCTTCATGTGGTCTTCGGTGAACACGACGGTAGACATCATTTACATCGAGACAAAATCGTCATTCATCTGAGAAGATGAAACTTCTCTAGTCCTCAACAGTCCAATGTGCACGTGCTATAGCCCATTTTAAACGAGCGGTTTTCTGGGCTGCTGTTAACACTGGTCGCTTACGAGCTATAGGACTCCGTATGTGCATTGCATGGAATTCGCTCAGCAATAGCAGGAGAAAGGCCGTCATCGACGTTTTGCAATAACTCCATCCTTGATACAAAGTGATTTCTGTTAATTAGTCGCGAAATGCAGCGGCAGTCCTCATCAGTTACCAAATTTTTGCGACCGCAGATACGCCTAGCAATGCTCATTGTACCCGCCTGTTTCCATTGTTTGAAGACTCGCTAAACAGTACGGTAGGAAACACCAGTAAACTACGCTACTGCCGTTTGTCGATATCTCTAAGATCGACCAAAAGCAATAACTCCTTTTTTGCCATTCCGTGACGTCTTGCTGCCTTCCCATCGTCGTTCTATATCTGGGCTGGTGTGAATGAGGACTGGTGCCTCCAGAGTACTTCCACATAACCTTAACTTCTATGGGGTTCAAAATTTTGCTATATACGGGCTGGTGCAGGTCCTTAAGCTCATTAGTAACATGTGACTATTTTTTTTTTGTCCGGGAAGTATATTATATACAAGCACATTTTTATTTTCGTACTTCTGTGATACTATGATTACGATCCGGTAACAAAAATAAAATTAATCAGCTAAACTGCATAACTAACAAGTCTAACAGAATTAAAATAGATGAGGCAGAGTTTTAGTTTCATTGAATAATCTAAATATTATCACGGACAACGTAACAAGTTATTAAAATAGATCAAAACTTAAATAAAAATCAGTTGACTTGTGAAATATCAACTTAATATCATTTTCTATCATATATGTCTGACTTTCGCTGAATTAGGTTAATTACCTCAACAAAAGGAGGTTCTGTTTTCGTCGTACTTGTCGGCCTGTGCATTTGTCTGTCGGTCATAAACATAATTCAAAAAGTAATGAACGGATATTGACGAAATTTACAAGGATTGTTAGGTATGTTAGGAAGAACAGATGATTAACTTTTGGTAAAAATCCGTACATTTGTTTTTTTTTTGTTTGTCTTCCTCAATTTTCTCAATGCCAAAACTTAAAAACGTATGGACAGATTGTTATGAAATTTACAATAGTTATTAGGTAGCTATATATATTACGAAGAGCAAATGACCTAATTTTTGGAATGATCCGTTTGTTCGTTCGTCACTGTTTTTGATTTTATTTAATTAGCACAATAACTTAAAAAAAGATCAATGGATCTGTATGAAATTTATATGAGTTCTTAGTAATGTTAAAGGGCATAAATTATTAAATTTTGGTGCAGATCGGTTGTTTCGTTTGTATGTATGACCCACGTTGTTCATAATGTTTGTTAGCAGAATATCTGAGCAAGTTATGGACGGATCTTAAAAAAAAAAATGCCGACAAAAACATACTAGATATCTTACAAGCTCTTCAATGGCACACTGCCTACATCGCGCCGAACTGACATACTGACTGAAATACTACAGTTGTAAACAATATTGAAGAGCACAAATGATTAGGTTTTGATACAAAGAAAATTATGGTCTCATTACCAATTTCAATTTTCTATAACCATTGCCTTACTTGGCGGGGGTATGCACTCTCAGAGTGCTCTGGTCAGTTGAGGTTACCGTATGGTGCTATGACACAATGACGCATTAAAAGAGTGCAACATTTCGAAAAACAAATGACTTGACAATGGCGCAATGCTCTCTCTAGTAGGAACGGATGGAGGCTGACGCAACGCCTCGAAACAAGTGTCGCGCCGAGTTTTGTCGTGTGTATAGTGTAAATTAAAATCATGACTTTTCGATGAACTTCTAAAAAGGGAGATTAGGACTCTAACAGCCAACGACCAAGACGCTATGAGATTCTGTCAATAGAGACGATTTTACAATCCCTTGACCTGCCGACACGTTCCTCTGATGAATGTTGTGGTTATAAAGCAAATACGAAACCGTAACTTACCACCACACCAGGTTCAGTTGTGGCCAGCACCTGGGAACAGAGAAAGATAATTATTAAGGGCGAAAACGAGTAGGAAAATCCGGAAAATTAAACTTTTCAAATATTTTCCTGGAAAATCTATTCACTATAATATACAATCTGTTGGTTGTTTCTTTGCTTGCTGGGTTGATTGGTCTCTTCGTCCCGATCTGAACAATGAGATACGAGTAAATTCATCTGCTAATCGCCAAAGGCATGAGACAGGAAAAAAAATCAAGCCACAAGTAAAAAAGTAAATAGGTTCCTCGTATATGCTGAAAATGCTACATTTTTGAAGCCCATGACAACTACATTTAGAATATGACTGTGTTTCTTAACGCTATTCTCTTGAGCCTGGGATATAAGCGAATTCTCCCCTGTATGTCACCCGTTGCTCCCAGTACTTCACACGCTGTCCATTAGCAGGAGGCATTTCGTTTCAGTAATACCAAATGCAATACTTAAATTGGCTCCTGTTTACTTTTTTCTTATCTGCATCCCTCAGTCTTCTTTCGTCGATCATACTGGTGAAAACATGATTTTCATATGAGACGATACTGTACTTCCAAAAGGCATGTTTTCTTGCTCAATGTAAATCTGTCCTAGTCCTAGATTTTACTCCACCACCTGCCATATTTCAGATATGTAAAATATTCAGTATGGTATTTAATAATTATACACCTATGTCAACGAGGCAATGTTTTTGACGAGGATGTCTGTTTTTCAATCAGTCTGTCTGTTACTAAATAACTCAAAACGTTATGGGCGGATCTTTACAAATATACAGGGATTGTTTGTGAGGTATGGTGGGAGGAGCTGAGGATTAACTTCTTGCAAATATCCGTTAAACCGTTTGTTTGTCTGCCTCTTTTTCTCAATAACGTAACTCCAAAAGTTATTGACAGATTTTTATCAATTTTCCAGGAACTGTTGGGGTAACTGATAGGAGCCAATTACCAAGTTTTGATGTTGAACTGTTGGTCCGTTTGTTTGTCCCTACGTTTATTCTATAGGTGTCATTAATATAACTCAGAAAGTTATAAAAAGGATCTTCATGAAATTTGTAAAAAAAATATTTGAAATATTAAAAGACACAAGTGACCAAACTTTGGTAATAATCGGTTCCTCCGTTTATGTCTTTGACTACTGTTTGTCAAAATGCTTGCCAGAAACTAGCTTAAATAGTTATGACCGGATATTCATTTAATTAGATAAAATCGTAACTCGTAAAAAAAGCATAATAAGAAAAATTCAAAAAGTTAGAAGCGGATCTTCAAGACAATGACGGAAGCTGCTTTTATTGTCAAGATAATCAAATTTGACTACGATAACAAGGAAAGTCTACTTTGAGGACTATTTTAAGTTTTTCGCTCCCGTTGCTTCAGTTGGTGTTAGTAAGCGGTATCAGAGTGCTCTACTGTATTCAGTTACTTTATGTACCATTACTGGTTTACCCCTTATCATATAGTACTGGCGCCATTATACCGGTAACAAGTTTCAACTTTTTTAGTCACCAGAGACCGAGTAAGCTATCCTTATAACATTTTTCGATCTACGTATCAACCCGGAAAAAGCAGTGCTCTGTGTTTCCCCTGATAGAGCCTCAAACAATATACCTGCATGCCACCTCTGCATTTGAAACTTGGTCGAATGAAAAACTTCGCGAAAACAATGTGCAAAGACAGTCCTCGTAATTTCAGTAGCTGCGGAATAAAATCTACAAACGAGTACTGCAATATTAATTGAAAGCATCATAGTAGGACCTCAAATTAGGGAGGTTTCCACGGACCCAAATTTTGAGAAAAAACCTCACTTCTCTTCAACTAAATGCACAGCTTGCCTTCAAGTGGTTAAGTGCAGACTTTCTGGGAAATAACCGACCACCTGCCTGCAGAAATGGTATAGATAACCTTCAATGGTACAGAGAAATGGGTTGTCTATTGTCACTTGAAACCCATTTTCTGCATTCACATTTAAACTTCTTCACAGAATATCTTGGAGCAGTAAGTGATGAGCAGAGTGTAGATATCTACTAGGATGTCAAAAGCATGGAAACTCGCCATCTTAGAGTTTGTAATGAGAACATGATGGGGACCCATTATTTGCTGTCGCATCGCGATAATACAGAGAAGATATTCGAAACCAAATCTCATGGACAGAGTTGTTCATAATAACATTGTCATATTAACCGCCTAACTATTCTTACCTTTTTTTATGCATGCAAAGAAAGTACAATTAAAATATTTACTGCATGATGATTCTTACAAATCTGCCCGTAACTTTTTGAGTTATATTCTGACAAACATTAGCCAAATATACACACAGCAAAATTTTGTTATTATGCTTTTTCTACGTGTTACGATTTTTTTTAATTAAATGAATATCCGTTCTTAACTATCTGAGCTATTTTCTGGCAAGAATTTTGACAAACAGTAGTCAAAAACACAAACGGAATAGAACTTGGCTATGAATCTTTATCACACATCAATACCTGAAGTGAGTGATTAATTATTCTAAAGTTTGTATGAGTTAAATGCATTGCTCTGGGTTAGTACAGCTTATCAGTGCATGAAGGCATAAACACTATAGAGTTCTCTTTCTCGTAATGGTGGCATGCAACCATAAATTACCAGTTCCAGCCACGTAATGGGACTGAACAGCTTCATTCTATCAGTGAAGGCAGTTGTATTGGATTTTCATATATTTCAAAAACCTGCAGTGATCGTGAAAACTTGAAGTCAGTTCTGAAATCTGCGAAAAAAATCTCATATGAAAAATTTACCAAGGTTTTTGTTGATTAAAACAGTTCAAATTCGTTAGCCAGTGTTTTATTATGAAACTAGTGGACCCGTGCGTGAAAAATTCACGCAATAACCTTTACGTTTGCCTAATGCCTCTAGGCCGGTGCGGAATCTCCTCTTCTCTTATTTGCTTCTTAATTTTCTTATTTTCTTCATTGATCCTTTGTCGTGCTGTCATCCT
>LQNS02000231.1:5788131-5804991 GCA_001587735.2 Parhyale hawaiensis
GGCACCCCCCCCCCCCCCAATATTATATACTTCGCGACATCCCTGCCGACACGCTGCTCTGATGAATGTGGTGGTCACACAGCAAATACAAAACCGTAACTTACCACCACACCAGGTTCAGTTGTGGCCAGCACCTGGGAACAGAGAAAGATAATTATTAAGGGCGAAAACGAGTAGGAAAATCCGAAAAATTAAACTTTTCAAATATTTTCCTGGAAACTTTATTCACTATAATATACAATCTGTTGGTTGTTTCTTTGCTTGCTGGGTTGATTAGTCCCTTCGTCCCGATCTGAACAATGAGATACGAGAAAATTCATCCGCTACTCACCAAAGGCATGAGACAGGGAAAAAAATCAAGCCACAAGTTAACAGTAAATAGGTTCCTCGTATATGCTGAAAATGCTACATTTTTGAAGCCCAGGACAACTCCATTTAGAATATGGCTGTGTTTCTTAACGCTATTCTCTTGAGCCTGGGATATAAACGGATTCTCCTCTGTATATCACCCGTTGTTCCCAGTACTTCACACGCTGTACAAAAGCAGGAGGTATTTCGTATCAGCAATACCAAATGCAATACTTAAATTAGCTCCTGTTTACTTTTTTCGTATCCACATTCCTCAGTCTTCTTTCGTCGATCATACTGGTGAAAACACGATTTTCATATGAGACGATACTGTACTTCCCAAAATGCATGTTTTCTTGCTCAATGTAAATCTGTCCTAGTCCTGGATTTTAATCCACCACGTACCATATTTCAGATGGGTAAAATATTCAGTATGGTCTCTAATAATTGTAATAATTATACACCTATGTCAACGAGGCAATGTTTTTGACAAGTATGTCTTTTTGTCAATCAGTCTGTCTGTCACTAAATAGCTCAAAACGTTATGGGCGGATCTTTACAAATATACAGGGATTGTTTGTGAGGTATGGTGGGAGGAACTGAGGATTAACTTCTTGCAAATATCCGTTAAACCGTTTGTTTGTCTGCCTCTTTTTCTCAATAACGTATCTCCAAAAATTATTGACAGATTTTTATCAATTTTCCAGGAACTATTGGGGTTACTGATAGGAGCAAATTAACAAGTTTTTATGTTGAACTGTTTGTCCATTTGTTTGTCCCTAGGTTTATTTTATAAGTGTCATTAATATAACTCAAAAAGTTATAGAAGGATCTTCATGAAATTTGTAAAAAATATTAGAAATATTAAAAGACAAAAGTGACCAAACTTTGGTAATAATCGGTTCCTGTTTGTCAAAATGCTTGCCAGAAACTAGCTTAAATAGTTATGCACGGATATTCATTTAATTAGAATAAATCGCAACCCGTAAAAAAAGCATAATAAGAAAATTTTGGTGCGTGCACATTTGGCTAATATATGTCAGAACATAATTCAAAAAGTTAGTAGCGGATCTTCAAGACAATTACGGAAGCTGCCGTAATTGTCAAGATGATCAAATTTTGACTACAATAACAAGGAAAGTCTACTTTGAGGACTATTTTAAGTTTTTTCGTTCACGTTGCTTCAATTGACGTTAGTAAACGGTATCAGAGTGCTCTAATGTATTCAGCTACTTTATGCACCATTACTGGTTTACCCATACCATAGAGTACTGGCGCCATTATACCGGTAACAAGTTTCAACCAGAGACCGAATAAGCTTTCCTTATAATATTTTTCGATCTACGCATCAACCCGGAATAAGCAGTGCTCTGTATTTCCCCTGGTAGAGCCTCAAACAATATACCTGCATGCCACCTCTGCATTTGAAACTTGGTCGAATGAAAAACTTCGCGAAAACAATGTGCAAAGACAGTCCGCGTAATTTTAGTAGCTGCGAAATAAAATCCAGAAACGAAAGCTGCAAAACTAATTGAGAGCATCATAGTAGGACCTCAAAACAAGGAGGTTTCCACGGACCCAAATTTTTGAGAAAAACCTCACTTCTCTTCAACGAAATGCATAGCTTGCCTTCAAGTGGTTAAGTGCAGACTTTCTACGAAATAACCGATCACCTGCCTGCAGAAATGGTATAGATAACCTTCAATGGTGCAGAGAAATGGGATGTCTATTATCACTTGAAACCCATTTTCTGCATTCACATTTAAACTTCTTCCCAGAATATCTTGGAGCAGTAAGTGATGAGCAGAGTGTAGATATCTACTAGGATGTCAAAAGCATGGAAACTCGCCATCTTGGAGTTTGTAATGAGAACATGATGTGGACCATTATTTGCTGTCGTATCGCGATAATACTGAGAAGATATTCGAAACCAAATCTCATGCACAGAGTTTTGCATTATAATATTGTCATATTGACTGCGTAACCATTCTTATCTTTCTTATACATACAAAATAAGTACCATTAAAATATTTACTGTATGATGATTCTTGAAGATCCGCCCGTAACTTTTTGAGTTATATTCTGACAAACTTTAGCCAAGTATACACACACCAAAATGTTTTTATTATGCTTTTTTTACGTATTACGATTTTTCTAATTAAATGAATATCCGTTCTTAACTATCTGAGCTATTTTCTGGCAAGTATTTTGACAAACAGTAGTCAAAACACAAACGGAATAGAACTTGGCTATGAATCTTTATCACACATCAATACCTGAAGAGAGTGATCAATTCTAAAGTTTCTATGAGTTAAATGCATTGCTTTGGGTTAGTACAGCCTACAGTGCATGTAGGCATAATCACTTTAGAGTTCTTTCTCTAGTAATGGTGCCATGCAATCATAAATTACCAGTTCCAGCCACGTAATGGGACTGAACAGCTTCATTCTATCAGTGCAGGCAGTTGTATAGGACTTTCATATATTTCAAAGACCTGGAGTGATGGTGAAAACCTGAAGTCAGTTCTGAAAAAAGCGCAAAAAAAATCTCTTATGAAAAGTTTATCCAGGTTTTTGATGCTTAAAAAAGTTCAAATTCGTTGGCCAATGTTATGTTATGAAATACCTTCACCAGAGATATGTTGCCGTAAACTTTGTAGTAGATCTTCAGATTTTCTCCACTTTCCTGTGCTCGATACACCAATCTCTGCAGCTAGGATTGACTGGGGTGAAATTTTTAGCAACTTCGTATTTTCTTTCCTTTTTGTCCGGCAGACAATAGGCATTTGGCCAACGCGAATTTAGTGCCGTCATTTTGATGGTTAAGCACCCTAGTAAAGGCATCATCTCAATGCGCAATGTTATACCATGTATTGGCATTTAATCGAAGTTGTGAGGACTCCCAGGCTAAATCATCTGAAAAGAATGAGTTAGGAGCGCCTTATGGGCTGTAGTTTAATTTGGGGTTAAATGAAATCACTAAACCACAAAGCATTCTAACGTATTCTTTTAAATACGTAACTACAGTGTCCGGCCATCAGAAATGATAGTGAAAAAATGGGAGGGCACTACTTCGTTGATCATACTTTCGTCACCATCTTAGTATGGGGGATGGTGCCTGCAACTGCTAACGTAGACGAGTGACAACAATCAGCGCTTTCTTTTTGCATTCAGCTACATATGCCACGCATGTCTTCCATGTCATTGGCGGCACGCAAATAAAAATCTTCTTGAAACATGGAGTGAAGCATTAATCAGACTTGAAATTAAGCTTATATCATATATACACAGTTACAGGATTTCCGTCTAATATTTTATTACTATAAGAGTTACTTCGTGAGTCTTCATTGCCTGACACTAAACTAGCTGAACACGAAGAGCATTCCAAAGGCTTCTCAAGTTTTTTCAGCCGTCTGTATAGTGGCTGGCCTAATTCCCGCTTAAACGTTTTCGATGGGCTTGGTAGGACAACAAATAGATTTACCGGTTTTCTTTATGGATCACAGAAAATGGACAAATAAACCCTGGAGGAAGTATAGGGGGAGATGACATAACTCTGCGGCAGTGGGACCAAATGAGGGGCTGCGGTGGCTTTTCATGACGGATTTCTAGAACGGCATCTTGATGAAATCAGTTCTCAAAGTCACTCAAAGTCAATTGCGTGGCCTCCACCACATCAGTAGTCGTTTAAACAAGCATGAGCGGTTTGATGCCTCTTGCTTACGAACAACTAACGGATCCCATGGAATTGCACGGTTAGTTATTGTTCTCACTTTCTAAAACGTAGCAATCTCAAGCTACGCTATTATAACTTTCTTTAGTTCGATCTAATGCAGCTCCTGTACCTAAGCTAACCTATCTCATAAGTAGCGCCTATCCTTTTATCCTTACGAACTGGGTCTAACCTCAAGTCTACAGCACGAGAGAGTCGAAACATGGAAACATTTCTCCCTAGCCTTCCCATTGCGCTACCGTGGATGTAGCTTCGACTTGTCTAATTTTATTATATTCAAAAACTTCATCAACTCAGAGCCGCAACAGCGAGGGCCGCCTGCTCAGTTTCGAATCTCTCTCTGAATTTCTATTGAGTTTCAATTCGCAAATGTGCATATTTACAATCGATGTGTCTTAACTGAATCAGCCGTTATTACGTACACAGAAGCATCTGTTCCAAGAATGTGAAGCGTTTCCGTGTTTCGACTCGTATGTAGCGGGTTTTAACGTAGCCCATATGCTGTGGGCTTAACGTAGCCCGTCTATACCAAGTCGTAGCCCGGCTCTCTTAATAAGTCACCCTACACAGCCTATTTAAACACCATAATTATCACCGGTGGATCTCGCAGATGTTTTATCAGCAAAGTTTTCGGCTTTGCATATCATGAAATAAACTAGAGACATAAAAACCAATGCAGTAATCGTACTCTTCGGAGGTACTTTTTCATCACTTTTCTTCTATGTTTACACGTTGTCACAAACTTTTGTTTCTCGTCGTCTGAAGATTAGATTATTTAAACTTTCATATTTTAGCATTTCCATTTTTCATCGGTGCCTTGATGATTTCTAATCTATATCTGAACCCGTGACAGCTTTACACTTTATTTGCAACAGGTCCTACAAAATACAACAATCAGCCTACATTTCAAATAATTGATTCATGTCACCGAAGGCACTTTGTCAGTTTACGTAATTTCTTTAAATATCACGCTTCAATTTAATTTCAAAAATGCTTTAGAATGAAGCAGTTGGGAACAGCTCGTGTATTGTATACTGACAACTAATTTTCCCATATTTGCATCGTTATGCGAACCCAGTAACGTAAATTTTACAAGATATGAAAATCGGTACTGTATGTATGATACGGGTAAAATGAACTTCATGTCTCTGCTTCGAAACTGGCTGAAAATTTCTTCAAGAGCAGTGATTGCCGAAACCGAATATTCAGCCGAATAATCGGTTTCGGCAAGAGTCAAGAACGAAAAAACTGCTCAAAGTGACTGGAGTAAAAGGTTTCCACTTATTTGAGGGTGTTTCTTTTTTAGATTTGCTGTTTTCAATTGGGACGAGTGCGTTTCTGGATCCATTGCATTTAAAATACATAACATAAAAAAAAACCTTGAGAGTCTTCGGAAGAAGTCCAGGTGACGTTGCTCACATCACCTCACGTGTGTGGAGTCACTCTGCTGGGTGTCTTCTGCGGTGCCGCAGTTTGCAACCAAAAAGAGAGCCCGCAGCGAATTATCTCCACAGTGCACGCAACCGCTGACCGCTGGTCTATCTGGTATTCTTCTTAAATGTGAATCCAGGAAATTTTTGAACTCGACAGTTTTGATATCAGTGGCGTTTCGAATATACCGGGGCATTTTGTTAAGCAATCTTGCTCCCCGTACAGCGAAGCTATTAGAATATTTTTCTAGCCACAGCTTTTCCACCATCTCTGCTTGGGATACGGATATCACAGGTCCTTCCGGTTTTTTCCGAGTGTCTGGCGACCATCCGCTCATTCACATTCACAGTGATCCGTTCCAGAATTTTCCAAACATTTATGATTGTAAATCGTTCGAATCTGCGCTGTATTGAATACAAGTGGAGATAGCTGAGTCGTTTGTGGTAATCGTACTCCTGCATGCCTCGAATTTTGGCCGTGAACAATCGCTGGATACCTTCAAGTTGTTCAAGCTTTTTTCTTGTACTCGGCATCCAATGTGGCGAACAGTATTCTATTCTCGGAAGGATTAATTAATGAATGCCTGTCCACCCAAAAACTGGTAGAAAGAGTTGAGCAATCTTCATAATTTGTTGCAGGGAGTTTGATGTTTGAACCTAGATGTGATCTACGCCAAAAACTATGTCTAGCTGGCTATAAATATGACGGCGCTGAATTTGCCTCTACCGCAGCAGATTGTCTTGCGCCACGAGGCGCTCTATCTTTCTTATGTTTTTATTACAGTAAATAATTTAAGCTTCCGTTTCCATTACAACAGCGATCTAACAGAGGAAGATACAAGGGACACGCAGGCCACTGTCTACGCCACGAGGCGTTCTAGTTTTAAAATGCGTTAACGCGATGGTACATCGCCAGTAATTGTGACTCCCTACGATGGCCATCGCCGATGGTTATTTCATCGTAGGTCATCGCCGATGAAAACTGGCAATTTTTGGTTCCGATGGCGAAGAAGTGATGGTATTGCATTCTCCATCGTGCCATCGATTTTGTCATCGTAACATCGTACCATAATCTCAGATGCCGAAATCTGATGGGACAGCTGCTGATGCCCGTGCTTGCGACACTTCTCTCCCTATAATTTCACCCACAATCACGTCGACGGCCGTCCCATAGCGCTTTCCTTTCGCATCAACGTGAACAGAGTTTACTGCGAAGCAAAAGGCAAGTGCTATAGAGCGGCCGTCGACGCGAAAATGAGTGGAATTTAGGGGAGAGACGTGCGCCAGCATGGACATCAGCAGCTGTCGCATTGTATGTTATAAGAGCATAAGCAACAGCTGAGACAGTGACCGCAGTCAAGAAATTCTGAGAGTGATTCCACATTCTACACAGAGCAGCGACGTTCAAAGGACAATGTGCTCCAAATGTGCCACAGTTGGCAGACCGTGAATAAGGACTCGAAACGTCGCACTTTGACCAAATTTAGAAACGAGTTAGAGTTTCTCTCGTCTCTTGACCACATTATTGATATTCTGGGCGATATCGATCATTACAATCAAAGAGGACTAGGAATTCCTGATGGGACAAAGGACTGAGGTGCAGTGCAGCCGCATTTCCTCCACACAAGACGTGATGCTACACACCCAAGAGGGGCACGAGGATAAAAGCGAGAACGAGCCGCCGTCGCGACATCATCATCGAGCATAAGAAAAGGGCATATCTTTCCTATGCCCAGCTACGGCAATTGTAGAGTCATCCACAGCTCCTTTAACGTTAAAGCGATACCGCGCGTCGAAAAATATGATCAGCCGTAATTTCACAACAGAGATGGTTTGGTCAAAGCGTGCGACATATAAACAGTGATTCATCCCGACACGACTGAACGAAGTTTCGCGCTATGGCTGCGTAAGGACTCACCGCCCAGTGCGACTTCATCGATCAAGCGAAGCCTATGTCTTTCAAAATGGAACCATGTCTGTTTCAGCTGAAAGACGCCCGCGAAGACCTGCTGGTCGAATTCTGCCCCATTCTGGAAGGTCAACTTCAACACTGACTGAAAAAAGGGATTACTTGATTCGCTCATTCAGGCCCGTTCCATCACTCACGCATGGTGGTAAAGTCAACTACGAAGTCAAACGGATTTTATTCCAAAGGAAACGTTAGATTGTCGTCAACCAATGTGACAAGAAACGGGTGGTTCAGTATCTTTGCCGAATCCATCTGTATGAAGGCATGGTACGAAGCACTGCTCCCGGAGAAGGCCTCAGCCGTAGACGTCGCTATCTTCCAGGTCCGCGCATATTAGCCGGACTCAGCAATGGCTAAGGTGATCGTTGCTGTCTTCGTTTGGCTCCTATAATACTGTGTAAGCGCCTCGTGACCTTGGTCATTTCGAAAATAAAAGAGATAATTACAGCTATAGAGGAAGCAGATGGGTGGGAGTATGTTCCACGGCGTATCAATATGGCGTTTACACATATCCGCATCGTCAGTCACCAGCAAGAGACACCGGTCAAGTTGACAATGATTATAATTATCCATCAAAAGAGCTTTTTTAATGTTATGGGCATCAGTATCGCTTTACTACTCGAAGATCCGGAGAAGTGAACCCTGGACAACAGACCCACCCATTCAATATCATTTTGGGATGCCAAATCCTGGCCCATCAAGTAGTTGATGACTTCGTGAAGCGTGGGATGGCGTTGAAGCCCTCTTTCAACTTGCTTCCTTCAGCCTTCCCCCATCCAAACAGTGAAAAACAGAGACAATCCCACTTGCAAGTGGTTGCAATGCATGGCTGTGGCTTCCCAACCACCCGCAAGTGCACTTTTCCTCTACGATGTATGGAACAACGTACGGGAAACAAGCGTCCATTACCGTATACTCGCATCCTTTAAGGGACTAATTGCTCTAGTTGAGGGGGCTCCAGAGTTGTACCATGTGAAGTTTTCTAAGTACGAAGTCAAGTGTTTTAAAACGAAATTACGCGTTTCGGCCAACTTGAAGTGATATTCTATTCACAAGAGACGTAGAACAGGATGTTTTTAAATGTTTGTTTTTACGATTCATCAAAAGTTTGACCTCATTGAGGCAGTTCTAATAATTGTTTTATATCGAAAATATTTTGCACCAGCTGTTTTTAGATAGAAAGGATCCAGAAACATGCCCGTCCCAGTTCATATTCAAAATTCTACAAGACATTCAAGTGATTAACACGATCACAATCCGGGCTGGAGAGTCGGGACTCTTAGCCTGTTAATGCCCGTCTGTGTGGGTCTGTACTGCCTCTTGATAAACTCTTCTTGCATAATATGCATATCGCTGTACTTTTGTCAGTTTTGCATTTATGGAAGTAATCCCATATTATACTTCTATTAGATGCTAATGATTTTGGTATTTTGAAAATTGAGCAGAATTTTCAGCCAGCAATATTACGTTTTTCAGTTCTAGTTATCATAATTCACAAAAAAATAAAGACGTTTCAAAAGAAATATAGAATCGGAATAAATAGTGAATAAAATTCAATATTTGAACATCTGCGAAGGAAGAGAAATTACAATTAATCAGATAAACACGCACAGTGGGAGAATCGGTGAAGCTTGCTCAACAGTCAACATTGAAGGAGTATAGGTAATTAAATAAACATTGCCGAAAAAAAATTATTCGGCAAAATTTGAGCTTGTATTCGGCTGAAACCGAATATTCGGCATTTTGCCGAATATTTGGCACTGCCGAAGCTGAATAATCGCCACATCCCTACTGAATTCATTTTCAGTAAACTCATTCCTTCCCTTAGATGACACGCTAAAAAAATGTGCTTGATTCGTAAGCGCTGAAACATCACTCAATTTGAATTCCGCTGAGTATCTAGAATACACAGTGATATAGTTTCAGCAGAACGATATTATCGCACCCAAGAAGTTGGAATAAAGAATTACTACGTTTACTGCACTAAAAAAAATAGCTTCCTCTACGATTCGTCGACTTTCTACTGAATGTCTCAGGCACAAAAAGAAAATATGATTTCGATGTAGAGAAAAAATAATGAATATCAGACTCTACGAAAATGATAAGAAAAGGTTGTAGATCAAGAACTGTAATGTTAATAACGATAAGTACATGCATTCCAAATTTAGCTGTCTTTTGCAACCTGGTCTTATTATTGCTTACTGAATTCCATCAAAACTGAACAGGATCGCTAAAATCTCCAACGTCGCAAGAAAGGCATTCAAGTAATAAAAGGATAAGGATCTGCAACGTGGACATCGATCCCCATGGAAACGAAAATTGATTACAAAATCTGCCCAT
Organism: Parhyale hawaiensis; assembly: GCA_001587735.2. NCBI lineage: Eukaryota > Metazoa > Arthropoda > Malacostraca > Amphipoda > Hyalidae > Parhyale > Parhyale hawaiensis. Next base: position 5,797,951 of record LQNS02000231.1, read on the forward strand.
CTATTTCAATAAGAAGAGAAGACAAAATAAATAAATGCACATAGCGTTTATCACAAGAGGATTATTATTGCCCAGGAGTTAGAAAAGGATGAATCTTAAGGAGCGTCGTAACCTGGATATCGGTTGTTATTTACGACCAGTGTGCTGAAAGGCTAAAATCTGAAGTTTTTCTCGAGTGGACTGTATTTGTAGATAATGCAAACGGAGAAAAACACGAGTCTAGTGTTTTGTAGCAAAAAAAAAAAAAAATCCCAATATGCTTCTACATTACCCATTATAGTCAGCCAACTTGTACCATGAAAGTGCGTCTCTGGTTTCATGTACACAAGTTATGTGCAGTATGTCGTCGCCGCCTATACTTCTTCAGAGACATAAACAGTTAAATACACGCTGGTCTTTGTTAGAGTAAGCATTGGTATACAAATTCACACAGGGTACTGAACTTCCAGTCCTCCACCCCCTTTCAAGAAACACATTTTCTGAACCTGAACCACCGAATAATGTAGCTCTTAGCGAACACAAGGATTCGAAGCAGTGATACTCACCATAACCTTCAGCATCAAGTAAAACAGCGTGATGACATTCATATTGCGACTGTTAAAGAAATTTTTCTAATAAACTCTGTGCGTATGCAGTGCTAGCCTTAAATTTTCCTCTCTATTTGGTCATCTGCTTAATGACTTATCACTGTTTCGCAGAATCTGAAACAAACATCAATAATATATTAGCATAATAATATAACTATATTATTGGCAACGATAACACTACTGCAATTCAGCTGGTGTGACAGTATTCTGCTCCCACGAAAAATTTGTCTTGTAGATTATAACCCGATCTCTTGGTATGGTTATCAGCACACGGTCCACATCCGTCCGTGTAGAACTAGAAGCATTTGAGTCAACTGTGACCGGCTTTAATAAAGAGTCGTATTACAAGTGTTTCGGGCGACCTACATGAGGTTGCTTAATGCTCCATCTTGGTTACCATTACACATCGTTTTATGACTGGGCGTGTAGAATGACATTGCCCATAGCTTTACGACCGGGCGTGTAGAATGATGCAACTAAATTAAACCTATAATGCCATTAATGTGCAAAGTAAAATTGTTGTTATTTTGACTAACTTTTGAAGCGCTGACATGAATTTTTCGAGTAAAGGAGCACTGCATTGAATAAATTAAATTGATCAGCAACGGCACAAAAATAAATGCCATTAGTTAAAATATTCATACCCTGATTAGGGTAGCTTGAGTCTAAGGGTAAATATTTGTTCGGCGAGACCAGTTAGCACTGAACGTGCTCACAAAACGGGGTAGCAGTTAGCTGACGCAGGTGGCTGCCTGATTAATATTTTCCACAGGTGTTCCTACATATTTGATCTGACGGATGACAGTCATCATTCATTATTTTATCACGCGCCACTGATAATTAGTGAAAAATGTGGTCAGTAGCCTCCAGCACGAGTTTTATTCCACGTTGTTTTTATCAATAAATATTATGATCGTCTATGATTTTATAAAAAGTAAAACCAACGTCGTTACTAAGAACATGTTTTGCAGAAAATGTTTTTAGTGTCGACGTTGGTTTTACTTTTCATACTTTGAGTGCGATTCCCTAGCAATCAACCCATATCAATTAAAGTATCCGCCGTTACAAAAAAAAAAATAAATAAATAAACAAAAAATGCAAACATGTTTTTAGTAACCACGTTGGTTTTACTTTTTATACTTCGTGTGCGATTCCCTAGCAATCAACCCATATCTCTGATTTTATTTATGCATTTGAAGCTCTATTTCACTTGGCTTTATTTCTCCAGCTGGTACTATAAAATAAAAAAGCGAAGTTTGAAGTAAGTACATAATAAATGTTGTTTCCCATGTGAAGAAAAGGGTGACCCAACAACCGATATTTTCCTTAGCGCTCTCGTATACATATCAGATGATTGCCAAATACATTTCGACTGGGGCAGGCCAAACTGACCCGGTACTATAGCATACCGCTAACAAACGTTATGACGATCATGAGCCAAACTTGCAAACGAACAAACCGATCTACACGAAAATTTAATCATTTATGCCTTTTAAATATAAGAACCCCTATAAATTTCATAAAGATCCATTGATTATTTTTTGAGTTATGTGCTAACAAGCATAAAATTAAAAATAGTGACAAACGAACGAACGAACGGATCATTACCAAAATTTAGTCATGTACTCTTTGTTACATACCTAACAACTCATGTTAATTTCATCAAAATCCATCTATAGCTTTCTGAGTTATGGCATTGAAAAAAATCAGGCAGTTAAACAAACAAACAAACGGATGGACACATCTTCACAAAAAGTTAATCATCTGTTCCTCCTAGCATACCTAACAATTCCTGTACATTTCATCCAAATCGGTTCATAACGTTTTGAGTTATCTTGGTGACAGATAAACAAACAAACAGACAGACAGACAAACACGACGAAAACATAACCTCTTTGGAGGAGGTAACGAGAACAATTCGAGCACTTACAAAGCTTGACAGAACTACATAAATGTAGCTTAAAAAGAATTAAAAAAATATCTACATGGTGTTTCTTTAAGGGCTGAGAAATTTGAACCATAGGTAGAGAAACTCAAAATAAATCGATTTTCATGAATGACACAATGCCCAAAAGTCCTTAGTTTTCTAGTGATAATAACCTAAATAAATTTAAAGCTTTAAGTATTATAGCCTACTACGTGCACGCCAATGTTAGCGCTAAATTTTATCGTTGAGCACGTTTTTCGACCACACTCCTACCCATGCGGTTACACTGTATCGATGTTAATGATTATTTGGGCGAATGACATGAGGATTATTGGGATTGAGCCCAATGATGATTATTGTGAATGTTAAGAACACCTTCGCGAGTAAAATACGCTTCATCTGTAGAAAACAGTCAGCTTGGAGAAGTTGGGATCCCTTGTTCTCTGCTGCATGAGTCACTCTGAAAATTGTACACAAGGTTCAAAATCTGGCGGCAGCAACTCTTTCATTTTTTTATTTCATACGACACGGATGTAAACTCTGACGACGCAGTGTCCGCCATACAGTAGTGTGTTTACGTTAAATGCTAAGTTTGAAACTGAATATATTTTCTCCTAACCAAGAAATATTTTCAGTTTTTATTGTAAAAGTAATGTAAACTGCCCTGGTGGGGTCAGAAACGTACTGAACTATCAAAACTAGTGCTAACATTGGCGCGTACGCAGTAAAACACATAAGGCTTTAAATTTCTTTAGGTCATTATAATTCGGAAACTAAGGAGTTTTGGTCATTTCATCATTCCCGAAAATCGATTTATTTTGAGTTTTTCCACCTTTGGTTGAACTTTGTCCGGCTAAAAATACATCCGGTATATCACATTTTTGTATATATCTGTGAATGAATAGTATTGAACACTTTTGCCCGGCCTCCTTTATGTAAAATGAAGTACGATCATAACACGTAGGTCTTATAATACACAGGAATCCTTAAAGTTATAATCAAGGGGATTTTTATACATTGAGCCAGTCCGCCGTGGCGCAATGGTAAAGTTCCCGCCTCTGGATCAGCAGGTCCCGGGTTTTAATCTTATAAGCATCACTGGTTCACGGTAGGAAGGGCATCCGGTGAATAAAAAGTTTGAGCTGCTAGTAAACGTCCTGACATTAGCAGACCACCGTACAAGCCCGTAATCCTTAATCGGGAGATGCGAGGGATCGAAACGTGAAACCGATTCATTCATTACCTACCCGCCTTGTGGTTTTGGGTCTCGCTCTTGCCGGATCTTGTGCACTAATGATCGGGGTATATATGGTAATTTGGCTGAACTAGCTGTAGCTTCTTCCAATTATGACCTTGTGCTATGTTCGGGGATACTCGTCCCAAGCCAGCGCCATGTTTCTGAGCTGATAATCCCGAACTCTGAAAAGCCAGTGTGGCGGTTGCGAGACTCTTGCCCTGGATTTAGGGGTTTGGCTGCTTACGTTCGAAAGGGTGTTGTTGTGTCCAGGCAGAGTGAATATGAGTGTCCATGCTGTGAGATGATGGTGCTTCGAATNGAACTCAGTCGTCGGATAAGGGTTCTGCCTTTGCCTTTATGGGTGACTTTAATTGTCACCATGTGGAATGGTTAGGCTCTGGGAGGACTGATTGCCATGGCCATGCCACCTTCGACTTCGCGAGTGCCTCTGAAATGGTTGAAGGTCCTATCCATTTGTTGGAAGGTGTTCTTGACCGACTGATGACTGATGTTTCTGGTCTTGTTGGAGTCTCAATAGTGTTTACCATTGGTTACTCGGACCATGGTGCCCTATCTGCGACGCTGCAGGTTCGTCAGCAAGTTCCCAGAGTCATTGTTAGGCGTGAAATATTTTTGAAGTCCAGAGTGAATTGGGATGCCGTCTCTGGTGCCATCCTTGCGCTACTTTGGGATGTTGTGAGAGTCTACTGATCCTCTGACTACTTTGGATCGGCTTCTCTCTGACATGGTGCGCGCTTATATCCCTTCCTGCTTCATTACGGTTAGGACGGGCGATGAGCCCTGGTTTGATGACGCCTGTAGGAGGGCACACCAGTTGAAGCGGGAGGCATATGCCCGTTGGCGTACTAGCTGGTCCGCTGTCGACTTTCAGTTTTTCAGGGAACGGCGGCGTCGCGAGCTGGTGCTACTTATTAGGAACCTGAGAGGGAGCACAATTTGAGGTCCAGGGAGTTGTTGGCCTCGTCTGTTAGCGAACATAAGTGGTGGTCTACCTTGAAGAGCGCTGTGCTTGGTGTGAGCTCTTCTGTGCCTCCTTTAATTGGTACTGGTGGTGATCTTGTTGCGGACCCCGCTGCTAAGGCGGACGTTTTGTTGCGGTACTTTGTTGTTCATTGTATATACGGCGGATCTGTTTCATCTTGTTAATAATTTTCTTGTTGGTTACGCTGGTGATGTTACTTTGCTGCCTGTTATCGATAAGCCTAATGATAGATTAGAGGTTCCAGAATCTATTCAGCATGATTTGGAAATGATTGGTTACTGGTGTTCTAGGTGGGGGAGGAGGCTAAATGCGGGCAAGACTAAGGCCATGTTCGTTTCCAGGTCGAGTACAGTGGGGCCTCCTTTTTCTGCACTCATGCTGGATGGTGTATCTCTTCCTGTGGTTGATGACTTGGTAATCTTGGATGTCATTTTGATCCAAAGTTGACGTTTGAGCCCCATATTCGTTAGGTTGACTCACTTGCATCGCAGAAAATTGGTCTTATGAGGCGTGCTAGGAGGGTGTTTGGCTCGGTAGAATTGACACGTCGCTGCTTTAAATTATTGCTTTGTCCTCCCCCTTCTGGAGTACTGCTCTATAGTCTAGGGTTCTGCTGCCGATTGCCATCTGGGATTGGTTGACAAAGTGGTTCATCGATGTGCGTTCATACTGGGTGGCGTTGTGCCTTGTGATCTAGCGCATCGTCGCAGAGTTGGTGGGGTTTGTTTTTGTATAAAATCTGTAACTGCCCCAGTCATCCACTGTCTGAGTTTCTTCCGGATCCATTTGTTCGGGTGAGGTATACTCGGCGGACTGATGCTTTTCATGAGTTTGCCTTGGAACTGTTACGATGCCGTGCGGGTCAGTATTCCCGTTCGTTTTTTCCATCGTGTGTGAATGTTTGGAATGGTCATGATGGCTCTGTCTCTGCTGGTGCGGGTATTGGCAGCTTTAAACGATCTGCACACAGAGCTATTCTGTTATCTCGGATCTTCTTTTTTTTTTCATTCTTTTGTTTTCTTCACCCGTTGGGCTGGTTGCGTGGAGTTTCTCATGGAGTTTCTCTGTTCCTACGTCGCCAGTCTGGGGTGATTTAATAATAATAATAATAAGAAGGAAGTTATGTTTTCGTCGTGTTTGTCTATCTTTGTGTCTGTCTTTGACCAAGATAGAAAAAAATATCAACCGATTTGGACGAAATTTACAGTGATTGTTAGGTATGTTAGGAGGAACAGATGATTAACTTTTGAAAAAGATATGTTCATCTGTTTGTTTGTTTGTTTGTTTGTTTGGCTGCCTCATTTTTCTCAAAGCCATAATTCAAAAAGTTATGGATAGATTTTTATGAAATTAACATAAGTCGTTAGGTAGCTATATAACAAAGAGGGAATGACTAAATTTTGGTGATGATCCGTTTGTTCGTTCGTTTGTCACTGTTTTTAATTTTACGCTGCTTAGCACAATGACTCAAAAAATAACGAATGGATCTTTATGAAATTTATAGGGTTTGTTAGTAATGTTAAATGACATAAATGAATAAATTTTGGTGCAGATCGGTTTTTTCGTTTGTATGTTTGGCTCATGTTTGCCATACCGTTTATTATTATTATTAAAACTTCACGCTTGAGCTCCCACGGACAGATAATACAACCCAAATGAAGCATCTTGCAACACCGGGAAGCCCAAAACGCTGCTAAAGGAAATCAAGCAAAAAACCATGAACAGCTGACTTAAACGCCTGCAGGCCAATACGACCAAAAGCCGATGCCGGCAACAAATTCCAAACCTTAACCGACCAGGGCACGAAGCACCGACAGAACTGATTAGTACAACATCTGACAGCGTCCAAAGTGAAAGAGTGCGCCCCACACGCAGCACGAGTCGCTCTCCCAAATACCTTGAGGGCAGGGAGAGAGGAAAACAACCAATGCCTGTCATTATTGAACACCCTATAAAACATGCACTGCTCTGCTACTCTCCTCCTGTGGGACAGGTTCACTAGATCAATATCAGCGCACAGCCTGCTGGCTAAACTGACAAGTCGATCCAACAGACGCAAGTGAGTGTTAGCAGCTGAAGCCCAGACCGGTGAGCAAGACTCCAACACAGGCAGCAGAAACGCATAAAAACATCTGCGGGCAACCCGACTATCAGCAAACACGGAATTCACCTTTCGCAGGAGCCCAATCTTAGTGGAAGCACGTGACACCAACCTCCTAATATGCGGCTCAAAAGTAAGCTTCTCATCAAAGACAACACCAAGAATCTCCAAGAAGCTAGACTCCTG
>LQNS02000231.1:5807302-5820048 GCA_001587735.2 Parhyale hawaiensis
CCATTCCACGGAATCCAGGCCCCGAACCCCACAACCTTCGAAAAGGGGACTGGAAACCGGCCAAGGCAAGCTCAGCGTCGTGCCTCCTGCCAGACACCAATGTCTCGGAGCAGCACACGACATCCACACCACGGGACACAAAGTCGGGCTCCGCAAGGTTCGCATGCAGTCCTCTAATATTACAATAGAGGAGACGACACCCCTGAGCCCGACCAGGTCCCGGGTTGCTTTCAACATCCCCAGAAAGTGAGAGAAAGAGAAAAAAAATATAAATATACAGTATAACTGAAAAATTTATGAACGGATCTCCAAGAAAGTTGTACAAGCTGTTATTACTATCAAAAGGCACAAATGATTAGATTTTGGGGTTTATACAAAGAAAATTATGGTTTCAGAAACAATTTGAATTTTTTTGCTGCGTGGCCTCGCTTGGCTGAGGTATGCGCTCTCAGAGTGCTCTAGTTTCTACATGTTAAGAGCTATTTCCGAAAGTACAGATAAAATGTAAAGAACAATTGCAATTAAAAGCCACAATCTACTATATGATAATTCACGTCGTGTTTTTATTTATTTATTTATTTCTATATTTATATCTTTCCTGTCACGCTCTATGGGAATAACATAGGAGAAAATTCAGATTTCAAAATGTAAAAAAAAAGTGGGGTACCGTGGAATCTTTTTCTTCTGTATTAGAGAGGGGAAAAATAGAACTAATAACATAGGAGAAAATCCAGATTTCAAAATGTAAAAAAAAAGTGGGGTACCTTGGAATCTTTTTCTTCAGTATTAGATAGGGGAAAAATAGAACTAATAAGATAGGAGAAAATTCAGATTTCAAAAGGCGAAAAAAANGTATTAGATAAGGGAAAAATGAGGAAGCCCAAAAGACGGCGGGGGGTTTTGGTGAAGTGTTAATTTTTTGCCGTCATTTATAATGACGGCATGGGCCACTAGTAACACCATAAACTCAATATGTATGCATATGAGTGTTTCAATTGAATGTGGCTCATTAAAATGGCATGTTAAGAATATCGTTAGAGCAGTTGTCGTCATATAATCATAATCATCATAATCTATACTATGATCCTGCTTGAGGCTCCATCCGTCAGTCGATGTGTTTGCACGTTACTCTTTTCAGTGTTAAATAGCAGGAAGTTCTACTTGCAAGAAACTCTCATTTCCACTGGAAGGAAGATCAACCATAGCTGTCTTCTTTTCGTTTCTTGAGAAAGTTTTCAATCAGTTTCGAAGCAAAAGCACGAGGATCAACTGAGCCTTTTCAAAACTACCGCTTTTCATTTTTTATACGATCGCTTTGTCTGCAGTGGATGACATCCTTGATAGGGACATCTTTATAAGGGACATCCTTGATAGGGCCATATACTTAGCTAGAATACGCATTGGGAGTCCAGTGCATGCAGCGTTGGATATTTCGTTTCTAATCTATTTCCTGAAGCGAATGTGCGTCGTCTAAAGAAATACAATGACAATTTGAGAACAGAGACGCTGCTGAGACTGAAGAAATTGGACAAGGCTCATGTACTTTGTNATATGCATTGGGAGCCCAGTGCATGCAGCGTTGGATATTTCGTTTCTAATCTATTTCCTGAAGCGAATGTGCGTCGTCTAAAGAAATACAATGACAATTTGAGAACAGAGACGCTGCTGAGACTGAAGAAATTGGACAAGGCTCTTGTACTTTGTTGTATAGCTATCGCATCAAACGGTGCAGAAAGTTATGGGCTGTTGATCAATGTCCACGGGTTTCGCAATTGTACTAGAAAAGAGAAAAAAAATCGGAAAATTTGAAACGCATAAGCTTCAAAAGGACTAAACTATCTAAAACCCGGAGAAAACAGAACTGAGAAAAGGCGTGCAAGTACATAGGAGAGCAATGCAAGAAGTACCGTCGTATTTCAATGTCTTTATCAAGTCAAAAGAGCGAACTCCTTCCTGGCAGAATAAATGCCTGATGCAAAGTTGAAAGTAAAACGCCTCGTGGCGAAAGATCATCACTCGCCGTGGAGGCAAATTCAACGACGTCATTTTTGATGGTTAGCTCATGCTAGTTTCTCATATGGATGGTCAGTCCAACAAGGCTAGCTCCGCGCTGATCGCACCCAGATCACTTAATAATATCAGAGGGAAAATGGGATGCCTCGTGGCGTGAGACGATTTTCCGCGGTGGAGGCAAATTTGTCCCGGTGGAGAAAATTCACCGCCATCATTTTCAATGGGCAGCTATGTCTCGTTTATTGGCATGAGTCACATCTAGGTCAACCAACGTAACTCCCTACAAAAAATCATGAAGATTGCTCAACTCCTTCGACCACTCATTGGATGGATATACAAATATATATTTTTTACAAATATACTTGAATCTTCAACGAAAACATTATCACCTCTCTCACTTCGCTCGCGGGTGATAATCAGAATACCAGAAAAGATTAGGCGAGGTGTAGGACAAACGGATTGCCGAACGGTAGACAGGGTTAAGCGGCGGACATTAGTTCAGATGGGGTGGGTTAAGTTAGAAGTGCTACCTCAGCTTAAACTTAGGAATTAACACGGGTCCGGATAGTCACATTATGAATCTTCTTGTCTCCCTCTACGTTTTTTCCTCATTTCGGTAGTTCCTTAGTTCGAACGTTATAACGACTGTTACGCTTTCACAATTATTTGATAGAGGAAATTACGGTATTTTCGATGTCATCTCAATAGGGAAGAATCGTTGCTAAGCTTTTCTTTAAGCTGCTCTTTCTATTAAGTCATAGTTACATGTGTTTTGAACTTGTTTCACATTTCTTACCATAGTGCTTCATTTGTATAATACGGTTTGAAATATCACTGAAGAACAATGTTTTTGTTTTGACTAATTTTCGAACGTTCCAGCTAATTGTGGCATTGATGTTCATCTTCAAAGTTTGTCACAAACTAATACTATTACTAATAGGATGTCGGGCTATGGTTACTTGTTAGTTATCAGCTGACAACTAACAAAGCAATTAGGTAATGAGACATCTATAATTATCAACGAATAATAGCGGAAAAATTGCAAGTAAGAGAAAACCTGCAAAATTTAACAAAAGCCCTTTACTGAGAAATCGGTTGAGTGTGAACTTTGGAATTTACTGCCTTCCCATTCATAACTAGAGCACTCTGAGAGCGCATACCTCCGAAAAAATTTGAAATTGCTATAAAACCATATTTATCTTTGTATAAACCCCAAAATCTAATCATTACTGCCTTTTGATAGTAATAACAGCTTGTGCAACTTTCTTGAAGATCCGTTCATAACTTTTTGAATTATACTGCTAACAAACGTTATGACAAACATGAGTCAAACATACAAACGAACAAACCGATCTGCATCAAAATTCAATTATTCATGTCTTTAACCATTACTAACAACCCCTATAAATTTCATAAGGATCCATTCTTTATTTTTTGAGTAATTGTGCTAACAAGCATAAAATAAAAACAGTGACAAAGGAACGAACAAACTTATCATTACCAAAATTTTGTCATTTACTCTCTGCTATATACTCAACAGCTCATGTTATTTTCATAAAAATCCATCCATGACTTTTTGAGTTATAGTATTGAGAAAAATGACGCAGAAAAACAAACAAGCGGATGGACATATCTTCAGAAAAAGGTAATCATCTGTTAATCCCAGCATACCTAACATTTCCTGTAAATTTCGTCCAAATCGGTTAATAACTTTTTGAGTTATCTTGGTGACAGACAGACAAAGAGACAGACAGAAAACCAAAGACGTGCTACGAATGCATGGAGAGAGATGAATCGTCTATGCGATACAGTAAAGAAATACTTTAAGTAGAAAGGTTACAGAAGTGAATGAGAGCTACTGATAAGGGTGAGCAGGAAAATGAGGAAACGACAAGTAAGAGAAAAAAAGCCCTAAGGTTGAAAGCACGACAAAGGATCGACGAAGAAAATGAAACAAGTAAGAGAAGAGAGGATTCCGCAGCGGTCTATATTAATAAAAAAAATATCGATTATTACGTGAATTTTTTCACGTGCGGGGTCCACTATATAATAAACACAGTTGTTGATTGCTTGCTTGCTTTCTTGCTCTTTTGATTTGTCCTTCCATTCGTCATCTACAATATAATAAAGACCGAGGTGTATTTATTTGTTTCTCCATTTTCCGTTAGGCTTTAACAAATTGAAGAATAGGCGAAAATTCAAATGAATTCTCCTTAACCTACAATAGAATATAGACCAATCTGTATTTATCTATACAGTTTAACGTGAACTCACCTTAATTTTCGCCTATCTAATTTGTTAAAGGGTGACAGAGGATGAACAGATAAATAAATTAGACAGGCAAAAATTCAGGTGCCAAAGATGGTATGTTGGATACGGTGGTCGCACTTAGGCGCTCCAGTTGAGGGACCTGAGCTCGCCAGCATGACCGTGTCTGGACATGTTTATTGTTCAACGGTGCTACGGGTGACGTCACTTACCTACGCCTCATAATATATATCCAATTCTCTTTAGGCAGAATGCCGAATTTTTATCACCCGCGAACGAAATGAGAGAGGTGATCATGTTTTCGTTGAAGATTTAAGTAAATATATGAGTAAATATATATATTTGTATATTTGTCCACCCAAAACGTGGTCGAAGGAGTTGAGTAATCTTCATAATTTTTTATAGGGTGTTTTTTGGTGGGTTGACCTAGATGTGACCCATGTCAAGAAACTGGGCCCAGCTGTATTTAGAAAAACGAAGGCGTTGAGTTTTCCTCCATCGGGTCGAATTTGCCTCCACCGCCGCAGATCGTCTCACGCCACGAGGCCGCCCATTTTTCCTATGTTGTTATTAAAAGATCTGCACGGGGCTGTCGGCGTGGGTCAAGCCTTCTTGGACACAGAGCATCATATGAGAAACTAAGATTAGCTGGCCATAAAAAAATGACTTCGTTGAATTAACTTTACTCCCACCGCGGGTAATGGTTTTTCTCCATGAGGCGTTCTAGTCATTTAAGAAGTCTTCTGAACAGTAACAAACACAGGGGATCGACAGCTTTTTTTTTTCTGAAGGGCTAACTTCCTACCGTCATTTATAATGATGGCTCGAGACACAGGTGCTGTTAATAATTTAGATTGGAAAAATTCATCTACAGAAAACAATTGAGATACAACAAAATATCGGCCCTCGGAGTAACGGTGACAAATATAGTTCCTGAAATACATGGTCAAAAGTGGAAATACTGAATTTTCTGAATCTCGACAGGCTCTGAAACTTTTTGATATGAAGATGATAATTCTTCTGAGCATGGTAAATGAAAGACGGTATCTTAGATAGAGTTTTTGATCTTGTTGGGCATGACCTATGTCGCATTTGTTTTCGCTGAATTTCTTTAGTAGTTCGAGAGGCCCAGTCTTGGTTGGGGTTTTTGTTCCCTTCGTGCATAATCCATTTCGCTTATGCTTTCCTTAGCTGAATATTTGCGTAACAGTTGAAAATTCAAGCGGAAAAGACGCTTCTCTCTATTCAAATTACATTGCAGTCAAATTTCGTCCCAAAACGTTTACCTATCGGTTTGTATCCAGGTTACGGTAAGCCCTGAGGATTTCCGGTGAATTCCCTTGGTTGAACTATATTTTCTAAGAGCAGCTCAACGTTTGACCAATTCCGCGCTTTATCCGCGCTTTATCGTGCAGCGAGTTATTGTGGCTCTCGCAAAAGTCATTGTAGTACAACTTGCGTTTCAATAATGGAAGATCATGGCTACAGGTATGACACCTATTTTACAGAAAGACCTTTTCTGAAATCGGGAACAATAAATACGGTAGTTTATTAACAAAATTATTGCCGTAATCTTTATCTTTAAACACTATCATATAAACACCGATATGTGTTTGTATATTTATATAGATAAGTGTATCAATATACGTATATGTATTTATGTACACCGGGTGGGCTCAAAAACTGAACATATCATATGTCTAACTTCCGCCCTTGGCACCAATAATTAAATCCATGACGAAAAATTTTAAAATAATGGAATAACCTTCTCTGTTAGTCAATATAACCAACATCTGCAGCGAAGATAAATTAGAGACCGCCCTGGAGGTTTTACATGTCTATAAGTAGGCAACGCAGGTATAGTTCGTATTTATGGTCAACGACTCCCGGTCAAAGTATGCTTTCCGGACAGTGATGTTTGAGGGGCGAAGACCGCAAGACTTGACCTATGTAAATGTGCGGCCAAAGCGTAGTCCCGTGGATTCATATCACCTGTCTGGCAGTCCAAGTTTTCAAATCTGAGAAAAAATATATCACGAGGACTTGGGGCAGACTTAAGGTTATTTGTGAGTCGAGACGATTGGAGAGGATGGCTGGCCTGAACAGCGGTCTCTCGACCTTGACAGGGGACTTTTCTCCCAACTTTGCAACTGCGTGCAGAATGAATCAACTAAAAAATACCCATAATACCATTAATGGGAATAGAAAACTTGTTTTAACTTTCACTAACTTTTGAAGTTGCTGACCTGAAATTTCGAGTGTAGGAACACTTCTTTGAATAAATCAAATTGATCAACACCGGTACTAATAAGCGCCATTAGTTGCAATATTCATACCCTGATTAGGGTAGCTAGCGTCTAAGGGTAGAGTTTTGTTACACGAAACCAGTTAACTCTGAACGGACTCCCAAAACCTGGTCGCACATAGCAGAAGCAGGTGGCTTCAGAATGCATATTTTGCACAGGTGTTCCTTCATAATTGCAATTGATCTGACGAATGTCGGTCATCACTCATTTCACTCATTATTTTATGACGTACGCATTGGTAATTAATAAAGAATGTGGTCAGAAGCCGCAAGTACGAGTTTTATTCCACCTTGTTCCATGAATATTGTGATCGCTTCTGATATATTTATTTATGCATGTGAAGCGCCATTTGAGTTGGTTTTATTCCTACAATATAAATATAAAAAACACAAATGTGTAAAACTCACACTAAAATATTTTATTTCCCATATGACAATGCATAAATTAAAAGCCAATATTATCCATAGCTTTCTAGTATAGATATCAGATGGTTGCCTAATATTTTTCGCCTGAGTTAGGCCAAACTGACAAGGTACTATAGCATACAGTTTTTTTGTAACTCATTACATTTTTGTTTCCTTTTCATTATAGAAAGAAGACAATTCGATAACTTTCAAAAATTGACAGTGCTGTATAATATTACAAAAAAGCATTTTTGAAAATACAATAAGTATTTTTCTGAATATCAACGAACAGATAGTATTGGATACTTTTGCCCTGCCTCGTTTACGGCAAAAGAAATACGATCTAACACGTAGGTACTAAAATACACATGAAAATTTATATTTAATATGAAGGTGATTTCTATATATTTAGAGGTTCCGCCGTGGCGTAATGGTTAAGTTCCCGCCTCTGGATCAGCAGTTCCTGGGTTGTAATCCTACAAGCGCCACTGGTTCACGGCAAGAAGGGCATCCGGGAATAAAAGGCCTAAGCTTCCAGTAGAAGTCTTGGCATTAGCAGGGCACCGTACAAGCCCGTAATTCTACTTGGGAGATGCAGGAGATCGTGACGTAAAGCCAATACACTCGTTTCTATACGTTAAGATTCAATATACGATAATATAGATAAAAACGTAAGGAATACTAGCAAACGAAATGCCTAAATAACAGCGCTGTATAAACACATTATGATGCCAAACTAGTACTTCCAATTGAGCGCAGCTCCTGAAAATAGCTGATTAAGAATATCGTTAAAGCGATTGTCATCAATATCATCATAACCTCCACGCTCCACAATGTAATAACGACCGATGTGCACTTATCTGTTTGTTTATTTATCTGTTTATTTACATATCCACTAGAGGACCCGCGCTGTCAAAAATGACAGCGAAAATTTTTTTATGACACTTCTTCATTGATTATACCTTTGTTACTAATATGCACGTAAAGTTCAACGCTACGACAGCCAACTCAAATTATCGTAAGAGATGAGTACAGAAAACTGAGCAGTGCACTTCAATAATTCTTCTCCAGCACACTCCTTCCTTACCTAAGATGACATTCGAAAAAAATATCTTCATTAGTAAGGGCTGAAACATCAGTGAATTCAATTTTTGCTGCTTATCCAGTATAAACAGTGATGCATGATTTCAAAAGAACGAAATTTGCGCACCCAAGACGAAAATCCTTCGTCAAAATCGGACAGCATGTTGGGATAGATAATTTTTACTTCTACTACACCGAGAAAATCTATGTTCTTCGTTGTTGATCTACTGAATGTTTGGGGAATACGGCGATTCCCATCATCAGAGAGAAAAATTAAAACCTAGCAGCTATGAATAACATAATAATTATTTCTTCATTTCAATTATGGAAGGGAGCTCTGTTCATTCACGTTTTAGACTTCCCTCCGATAAGACCCATGCTCTCGCTCCACTCCCCTCCATATTGAAACAAAGAAAAAAATATTATTTTATTCATAGCTGATAGGTTTAAATCTAACCCTCTGATAATAGGAAGTACCGTATTCCCGAAACGTGAGATCTTTTTTCGATACTAGTCGACATAATTATTTTTTGTAATTTTTGAATGTGTACATCATGAACTGAAAGAGAACACAATTTCGACGAAGAGGAAAAGTAATGAATATCAGACTCCACCTAAACGGCAAGAGGAGCTGGAAGAACAAGAAGTGAAATCAACGTTAATAACGATATGTACTCATAATTTGGCCTTCTTCTGCAAGCTGATCTTATTATTGCAAACTGAATTCCATCAGAATGGAACAGGATCGCCAAAATCTCCGATATGGCCAGTTTTTGCGTATCTATTTCGTTAAGAGCTTGGCATGAAATATACATATATATAAACAAATAAACACTCGACGGTGTTTATTGTATTGTTCAATTTCTGTCACGCTTTAACAAAACATACGGAAATTAGTATGCAGGCTGGAGGCTGTCCCTGGTCATCCTGCCGAGCTTTATTGAAAACTGATGTAGAAAAAAGCCAAATTGCAGATGATGGCAAAAGTATCTTACTCAGCGACAGTTGCAATTCAAACACTGAATATATACAAGGTTTAGTCTGATTTGTAAGAGTAATACCTTCTCTACATATCAAATCTATGGTAAAGTATAGGGCGACCTTATGCTGAAGTTGAAATCTCGCCACTGAAGACATCGAAAGCTTCCATTAGCCCTCTCATGCATCTTGATTTGTAGTTCTTATTTGCTTCCCACAGATAATTTCGTTGCATCAGCAATTTTTCAAACTGTGATGCAGTTGGAGATGAAACAACATTCAATAACCAAAATCCTATCGGGAAAGTATGATGTCTTAGCGTATCTATGATTCCAAATCGAATAAATTATTCTGAGTGTCACAGAACTGCCTGCAAAAGTAATCAAATTTTGCCACGTCAGAGAAAGAAAATAAGAGTGCCGATGCTCAGTAATTATGGAGCTATGAACCCTCATCTGCATGATCTTTAAAGTTAGCAATTGTATGAAGGAAAGAATGGTTAATGCAGCAGAATCAACAAAAATTCTTCGCTGTCATTTCTGACAGAGCGAGCACTGTCATCTACATTATAATTCTGCTTGAAGCTCTATCCGCCCATCCATGTGTTTGTACGTTATTTATTATTATTAATAAAACTTCACGCTTGAGCTCCCATGGACAGGTAATACAACCCAAATGAAGCATTTGCAACATCGGGAAGCCCAAAACGCTGCTAAAGGAAATCCAGCAAAAAACCATTAACTGCCGACATAAAAGCCTGCAGGCCAACACGACCAAAAGCCGATGCAAGCAACAAATTCCAAACTTTAGCCGACCAGGGCACGAATCACCGATAGAACTGATTAGTTTGACATATGACAGCCTCCACAGTGAAATAGTGCGCTCCGCACGCAGCACGAGTCTCTCTTCCAAAAACCTTGAGGGCAGGGAGAAAAGAATACAACCAATGCCTCTCATTATTGTACACCTTATAAAACATACATAGTTCAGCTACTCTTCTCCTGTGGGACAGGTTCACCAGATCATTATCAGCACACNAACAGATGTATCAGCAGCTGAAGCCCAGACCGGGGAGCAAGACTCTAACACAGGCAGCAAAAAAGCATAAAAACATCTGCGGACAACCTGACTGTCACCATACACAGAATTCACCTTACGCAGGAGCCCAATCTTATAGTGGAAGCACGTGACACCAACCTTCCAATATGCGGCTCAAAAGTAAGCTTCCCATCAAAGACAACACCTAGAATCTCCAATTAGCTAGACTCTTGAAACAAAGTGTCACCAATCTCCAGTTGGGGATGCTGCGGTAAAAGTGTCCGAGACCGACTGACCGACTGACGTTACGCTCTTCAGTGTTAGATAACGAAAATACTACCTGGAAGAAGCTCTGATTTTTGCTGGAAGGTAGATCAACCAAAGCTGGCTTCTATTAATTTCTTGAACAAATTTTCAGTCAGTTTCGAAGCAAGGGCATTGAGATCATCTCACCCGTATCACATCTACCGGTTTTCATTTTTTCAGTATATCATGATCGTTTCGCTTGCGGCTGATGACAGTCTTTATAGGGCCATATACGCAGCTGGAATAGGCTTTGGGAGCCCAGAGCGGGTAGCGTTGAACATTTTGACTCTAAGGTATTTCATGAAGTGAATGTGTATCTGCTCAGGCAATACAATGTCATCTTGAGAACAGAGACCCTGATGTGAATGAAGAAACAGGACGAGTCTGTTGTACTTGCATAGTTGTATAGCTATAGCATCAAACAAAACCGATAATTATGGGCTGCTGACGAGTATCCAAGGGTTTCGCAATGGTGCAAGGAAAAATTTAGAAAAATTTAATCATGTAAGATTATCAAAGAGTAAATTGGTTCATATACTTAGGAGAACAATGCAAGAAGCACCGTCGAATTTCATTATCTTTATCAAGACATACGCTAACGGGCAAAATAAGAGAACGATTTTAATTATTTGAAAATAAAGTTCAACCTTGTACAGTAGGTAAATGAATCTTTTGATGGGGCCTTAAGGAATGTATTTAACATATTTCTACAAAATATCACGACAAACATAACTATATTTAATACAGAAGAGCAATCTAACAAATAACAACATAAATTGGACAGTGCAAAATAAGAGAACGATCGTCTCTAATACATTCTCACATTTACCCCGGTCATCTGGCAATATTCAATTTCGTGTACATGACTTCTAGAACTGCCACTCTTACGATTACACCATTCTAAAAACATGGCATCTCACGTGAAAGTTACTCCTGAGCTGCGGGAAGAAATTGTTAAGCTCAGGTCCTCAGGTATGACTCTTTCGGCCATATCAAGAGTGGTAAACCGATCCAAGAGCGTTATTACTCGTGCTTTAGAGCTCTATGATGAAAAGAAACAGCTGGAATTACCGGTATCTGCGGGCCACCCTCGAAAAACCACCGTGCGAGTTGATAGGATTATGAAACACTATGCCCAGAAGGATCCTTTCCAAACTGCAGAGGGAATTTCCAGAAAGCTGAAGGTCAAGAACAACATAGAAGTGTCTCGCTATACACTTTCTCGTCACCTCAATGCATGTGGGTTAAAGGCAGGCAGTCCTACCTCTAAACCCCTTATCAATAAGAAGAATAAGAAAGCAAGACTTGAATATGCAGAAAGGCACATCGTTTGGAGAGACAAAGATTGGGAAAGAGTGCATTTCAGCGATGAAAGTAAATTTAATTTGGTTGGATGTGATGGCAGACGGTATGTTAGACGAGCAACAGGTGACAGGCTGAACCCGAAATGTGTCAAAACATCTGTAAAGCATGGGGTAGGTAACTTAATGGTGTGGGGCATGTTTTCATCTAAAGGAGTTGGACCGCTTGTGGCCAAAAAAGAAACTGTCAATGCTAATGTGTATCTCAATCTTGTACAGCAATATGTTATCCCATGTCTACGAAGTAGTGGTTTGGTCGGTCGTTAAAAATACGTCCTGTTACGGGGCACGGTATGACGTTTCTTTGTGAAGGAATATTTTGCGGAAGAGAATATCGAAGTCATGAAGTGGCCTGCCCAAAGCTCGGACCTTAATCCTAATGAAAATTTATTGAACAATATAGATGACAATGTAAGAGAACAACAACCATCAACATTAAAGGATCTGCGGACCAAAATTAAATAGGAATGGAAAAAATAACTCCACAGTTTCATAAGAAACTTGTAATGTCGTGCAATCGTCGCTGTGCTAAAGTTATTGAAAATGAAGGGTTTAGTACTCCATTCTAATTGTTCTAAACCTAAAATTGACCATTGTTCCATGTTATTCGTTTGTAAAATTGTATTTAAAGACGATCGTTCTCTTTTTTTTGCACTGTTCAATTTTTGTATTATTTGTTAGATTGCTCTAATTAATTAAATATAGTTATGTTTGTCCTGATATTTTGTTGAAATATGTTAAATACATTCCTTAGGGCCCCATCAAAAGATTCATTATTCTACTCTCTATAGCTAACGTTTATTTATTTATTTTTACTTTACCGTCTTTCTATTTTATTTTAATTTTTCAATGTGTCTAAATTTTATCCTATCTTCTGCTTTTCGAGGTGACAGTGGTAATATGCAAATTTTGTTGTAATGTGGCTTGTTTTTATTCTTTATTGAATTTAGATTTCCTATTTAAGCTGTTTTGATTATTGAACTTTTTCT
>LQNS02000231.1:5858792-5868854 GCA_001587735.2 Parhyale hawaiensis
TTGAGCACCTCAAATGAAACAGATATTTGAGGTGGGAAGACGGTATCAACGGTATCTTTGCTACGGAGCGATCACAATGTATATAAGCTGCTATTTTGTTTAAGTTTGTTGGAGTATTTTACTCAAGATGTTGCTTCTGCCTGTCTATATAGAAGACCTAGGGATGCCAGCACGACAATGGATCAATGAAGAAAAGAAGAAAATTAAGAAGCAAATAAGAGAAGAGGAGATTCCACTCCGGCCTAGAGGCATTAGGCAAACGTATAGGTTATTGCGTGATTTTTCACGCACGGGTCCACTAGTATAGAAGAAAAGTAATGAGAACAGCACCTCCGATGAGTGAACATGCTATATTTTATTTTTATGCTGTCTTTATGTCCATCATGATAAACAAGATCAAAATTTTGCTGGTAAAACATCTGTGAGATCCACCGGTGATATAATGTCTATAGTGACTTGGCATGGACTTGCTACGACTTGGATACACGGGCTACGTTAAGCCAAGTGTGTACGAGTTTGGAATAAGAAAGCGCTTCACGTCCCTGTTACAGATGTTTCTGTGCACCTGATAACGGTTGAATCTAATAAGACACACCAATTCCCTGTATGTACAGTTGCGAATTGAAACTCAGTAGAAATTCAAATGTAGAGTCGAAACTGATGCATGGTGCACTCGCTGTAGGGGAATAGCTGCCGCGACTAGGAAATTAAGCAGGTTTTTTTTAATAAAAATATCAATAAACCAGTCAAAGCTGCCTACACAGCAGCGTAATAGCAAGGATAGGGAGAAACGTACCCATGTTTTGACTCTCGTGTGGAAGAGACTCGAGGTTAGACGCAGTTCGTAAGGATTAAGGGGCAGGCGCTAGGTTAGAGTTAGGTTAAAAAGCTGCACTGTGTCGAACTAATCTGACGTATAATAGCTAAGGTTAGGATTGCTTCATTGCAAAAAGTGAACATTGACTAACCGTGGAATTTCCCCCAGGCCCATCTAGTATAATTACAATTAGTAATTAGATATAACACTCACGACGGTCATTCTTAGTGTTGATTGAAGCTACAGATACTGTGCAATGCTAGAAATTTCAGAGTATTGATCACTTGAGGGTTTCACTTCGAGATTCCTCGAGACTACAAATAACGTATGTGAATTTGAGAAGCATTGACTTACAAAATCGCAACAAACCTACATCAGAAATCAAGAGAGAGTACTATTTCTCAAACATACAAAAAGAACTATATTCAATATTTCTAAAGATACTTAGGTTTCGGGAAGAATTAAAAGTTCTACTGTTTATCTGTTTGATAAAACCACCTCCATGAACATGCACACTGTCAGAGCGTCATTCGGCAATCGCTTCAATCCACAGGATAGGAAGAAGAAAATAACGCAGCTAATTTTTCAAGTGTTTTCTGTTGTGATTTTAATGGTTGACCAACATGTATAAAGATATTTGGCAAATTATTTAATGACATGTCAATAAAATTTACTTGATCACAACCTGAGACAATGAATTTACCATAATTAAGCTCATGTGGTAAAACAATGAAATCAGAATGACCGCTGCCACTAATATCAAGAAAGTAATTCTTCATATTTTCTTCTTTAGCATATTTAGTGCTTCACTCCCACAATACTGAAAACCTAAAATTAATATTGGAATTTACTAATACACAGTAGAAATGGAATGGAAGGCTTCTTTAAACAAATTTTTTTGGTTGGATGAGACTAAAACCGAAACTTTGGGCCGCAATGAAAAGCTCACATAGGCCTATGGCTTGAAAAATAGCATTCTTACACTGAACCCTGACGAAGGAAACTCTCTTATGTGCGGTTGATAGTAGTGGTTAACGCTACTTGATAGCCCTTCTTGAGGGAGGGTTTAGGACGGCCAATGCAATTCCACTGTAGCGGGAGTAACCCGGGTGCGAACCGGAAGTGGGCGAGGCCTGGGAAACGGGTAGTAGACGGAGCACGGAGCAGGAAGTGACCCTCAAAAAGGGCCATCTGGCAGAATTACCCACTACTACTGATTTGTCATTTAATGGGATAAGAACACTAGAAATAATTGATGGAAGAAATCAAATACCAATAAATTTAGGAAGACAATTTGCAGTAGTTAATAGTAGTAGTCGAAGTACTTAGTTAGTTAGTAGTAGTAGTTAGTTAATGGGTGGAAGCTGCAAACGGATGATGATCCAAAACACAGAGCTAAATCAATTCGGAAATGTTTGAAAGAAAGGGATATTCATATGGTGGAATAACCAAATCAATCACCGGACCAGAACACAGTCGAAAATTTGTGGCGATATCAGAAGAACTGATGCAAACAAGACTGCTTTCAAAACTGGGAAAACTGAAATTTTCTCCAAGGAAGAATCGGACAAAATCGCCATACAAATTTTTATAAGCTGATGCAAGCCTACAAATGTATTCGGAACACAGATTACTATAGTGCTGGTTAGACATGACCGCTCCGCGATAGTGTTGTGAACTCGGGATTCCAAGCGTATTAATGAGCGATAATGAGTAACGCGACAACATTTAGCTTATTTCGTAGTGGTCTACGTATTTTAGATCAATCGTCTTGTTCCTTTGACAGTCGCTGCTCGTCCTGAGAGATATTACTCGTACGGTAGCGTTTAGACAGTTAGCTCAACTGCTATGTTGAGGGATGGAACCTTACGCTTTACAGCAACTGGGCGCTAATGCCTCGGCTGGTGATGCTCCGCATGCAAACAAGTAAACAAATTACGTCAACTACGATGTCCACTCCTCCGGTGAGTACCTCCGCCAACGAGGAAATGTTTTCGTCGGGCTTGTCTGTCATCAAGATAACTCAAAAAGTTATGGACCGATTATGAAAAAAAATACAGGGATTGTTATTTATGGTAGGAGAAACAGATGATTACCTTTTGGTGAAGATCTGTTGATCCGTTTGTTTGTTTGCCTATTTTTTGTTAGCGCCATAACTTAGAAAGTAATGGACAGACTTTCATGAAATTTACATGAAGTGTTGGGTTTATAATAGAGTAAATGATCAATTTTTTAAGGGGGCCAACCCAGCGAAAATAGTCATATCTTGCTATTTTTGGTTTTATAGTGTAATTTGTACCTTGGGGGAGGCAGACCTCTGATGAAAAAAAAAAAACAGAGTCCTGGGCGCACTGGAAACACCCCAAATATGGGGTCATAGTACCCCTTAGGGGGCAAATATTGAAAGTCAACGGATTACTCTGAAACTTGGTAGTTACATGTAAAATGAAACAATGAAAACATTTCATTCCATGTAGTTTTTCTGTTTTCTTTGTCGTTTTCTATTTATATTCATATTTTCAGCGTATATGCTACTCATATATTTGAAAAAATTCAAAATCATTGCATAAATCTAAAATATGTATTGTAGAGCAAAATCTTACTTCGTGCAAGCACATTATATGTATTTATGCAAATATAAATACATATAATGTAGTTCATATTCTCTATCAATATTATAGTATTAAATTGTATTATATTATAGTGTCAATATTATAGTATTATATATATAGCGTTACACTATTATTGAATATATTATTGCACAAAAAAGTTGCATTATATATTTATTACAATATATATAGTATTATATATTCAGAGGAAACAAACATATATTCAGAATGTGTGCATTATCTAGTACTTATAGTTGGAATTGGAATAATAGGAATCAACTTTCAACTGTTGTTAGGGTAAGTATAAATAAAATTATATCTTTCCATTTCTGATTCTCAATTATTACTGGCATAGTAATTGCTTTATAATAGTGTATGTTATTAGTCATTAGGGTATATTAGTGTTAGTCTATCATTTTTAAATTCATGTTTTGTTTATTTTTGCTGTTTATACAATAATATAAAAAATCACAGTTTATCCTAAAAATCACAAATATCAAGAAAAAGACAAAGAAAACGGAAAAAATGTATCAATAAAATCGATTCTAAATTTGATTTTACATATGTGATGCAAATTGTGTTCAAATTGGATGATAAATAGAAATATAATACCTGCCCATTGAAAAGAAAACTTCATAGAAAACGGTGAATTCAGGACTTTTCTTGGAATTTTTTACCTTATTTTCGCAATACTTATCACAGGTTATAATTAGATGAATTTCGGTGAAGAAAACATTCATACATTTCTATATATACAGGTTTTATGTTTTTTTTTTTTTTTGGATCCAGTGAAAAGTTATGTTTTTTAGCACTGATATTTTTTTTTCTACATTTTCATGCTAGGAAAAAACGAAACCTGTTTTGAAAAGCTTAAAACTAGGGCTATCTTCTCTCGTCGTTTTTTTTCAAATTTCCGATTAGTTTCGGATCAACGAGGGGAGAAAGAGGGAAAATGGCGTGAAACGTGTTTTTCATGAGAAGACAAATTTCTTCTGATCTAACCAAATTTGTAGAAAGAACAGAAGGAAATTAAAAAAAAGCCGACTAAAGTTTCTAGCCATAATCTTTGGCTTTCAACTAGCATGAAAACTGTAGAAAAAAGCATACTATTGAAAAACATTCGTTTTTCATAGTTTACCAGGAAAATCGCGCAAAGAAAGAAAACTACAAGGAAAACAGAAAAAATGTCATGAACAAAATCCATTTCTTTTTCAATTTTACATATTGTCTGCACAATTTCGTAAAAATTGGACCACAAATAAGAAAGCTTGCAAAAAACTAGGTTGGTCCCCTTACGCATTACATCAACTGGGCGCTAATGCCGGCCTCGGCTGGTGATGCGCCGCATGCAAACAAGTAAACAATTTACGTCAACTACGATATGCACTTCTCCGGTGAGAAGTGTGTTATTACCTCTGCCAACGAGGTTATGTTTTCGTCGGGTTTGTCTGTCATCAAGATAACTCAAAAAGTTCTGGACCGATTTTGACAAAATTTACAGGGATTGTTATTTATGCTAGGAGAAACTGATGATTACCTTTCGGTGAAGATCTGTTTATCCGTTTGTTTGTTTGTCTGCCTATTTTTTGTTCGCGCCATAACTGAAAAAGTAATGGGCTGATCTTCAAGAAATTTACATGAATTGTTGGGTTTATTATAGAGAGTAAATGATCATTTTTTCTGATGATGATCACTACCCTCTCGGTGGTGAAGTGACAACGGTTCGGCATCGCATCAACGGAGGCCCGGGTTCGATTCCCCAGACGGCACGCTACGGATTTACACTGCGTGGAGCACTCCAGCACCGAGAGACCAGGCGATACACGATGAGGGATCCTAAATTGACTCTCAGCACGGACTGCTTCTCCTGCTCTTCACAGAAATGGATCTTCAAAATTCTAGAATTACGGCAAAAAGAAAACCTCGATAGGTGTATCCATTGTACCCTGTATACGAGATAATAAATTATATTTATTTGTTTGTTTTGTTTGTTTGTTCGTTTGTTTGTCGCTGTGTTTCATTTTATGTTTGTTAGCGCAATGACTCGAAAAATTACGGCTGGATCTTTAAGAAATATTCAGGAGTTGTTAGTAATAATAAAGGACATAGTTGATCAAGTTTTGGTAATGATCGGTAGATCCATTTCTGTGTTTGATCAATGTTCGTTGAAATGTTTGTTAGTACAATATTTTAAAACAAATGGATGGATCTTTATAAAATTATCAGGAATTGTAAGTGATGGTAGAAGACATAATTGATGAAATTTTGGTGATGATCTGTTGGTCCGTTTGTGTGGTTGACCTATGTATGTTTGGTAAAATAATTTTTTGCTGCATAACTCAAAACGTTATGAACGGATCTCCAAAAACACTAAGGACACTGTTAATATTATCAAAAAGCACAAGTGATCAGACTTAAGTATTGATACAAACAAAATCATGGTTTCAGAGCCGATTGGAATTTTTCGTTACCGTTGCCTTGCTTGGCGGTGGTATGCGCTCTCAGAGAGCTCTAGTTTGTAACTGTAACTATTTACGCAAGGCCACTTATACAACAAGGCCTTACACGTGGCTGGGGCTAATCGAGTGACGTCATCACGCGTGGTGCATTGCTTGGCTTCCTCGTCGGAGCTACTATCACGTTCAGTTGTTTTATCTTGAGTTTCCGCACCCACGGCGATCTCGCAAACGAAAAAGGGACGCACAATATATCGCCGGAGACTTGGAGCCCACGCACGAGGGTTTCCCACAGTGTATTAATGCGTATGCGAACGCCAGTATAATATTTAGTTTAGGACTTCGCTTTCACTAGACTTTATTATTATATTATATTGAATAAGCGGTCGTTTCCACAACAAAGGCGATCTAACAGAGGGAGAAAGAAGGGACATAGGCCTATAGTGTATCGATAGAAACGGGGAATCCATGCATGAAAGTGTTCCCACTCAGTATCAACGCACACGGGAACAGCAAATCGGGAAAGAAGAGGAAGCCCAGAAGAAAGAAAGATCAGTAGCAGTATGAAATTGGAATGAAGAAAAGTGAACACGAAAGACAGAGGTCCTGAAGGCCTAGCTAATGGCCAAGGTAGCCTAAACAAACCTTCTGGCGACGCTGTTCCCTATAACATGGGAAGAGGAAACCTAACTAATCTAACTCCATTCTCTAGCCCTGAGGGGAGCATGCAATAAAAAAAATTAAATATACTGGCCGTTAAATTTTTAAATAGATTCTTATAGGGAGCCTTATTTCAATACACCTAGTGGTAAGTGGAGTGGAGAGACATAAACCATTAAATCTAAACTAAAAGTTGTTTAATACTCCCGGCAAAACTATTGTGCTTGACGAGAGAAAAAAGTAAGGGATTTTTGGTATGTTGATAGAAACGTGGAATTGATGCATGAGGGTGAATCAACGCGCAAGGCAACAGCAAGTCAGGAAAGAAGTGGAAGAGCAAAACAGATGGGCAAATTAAATCATAGACCATCTCTTGGTAGATTGCACGTCGTTTATCATTATAATTGCACCAACTTTTAATACAAGAATGTTCATATTATAATGTATGCTTTCTAAACTAAAAGCAGCAATACCTTATTCTAATAATTCTGGAAAAAATTTCCAACAATTACAGTCGCTTCTACACATGGTGTGATATGCAGAGGTTTCATGTTTTCTATATCGGTAAATGCAGAGTAAGTCTTTTTTTATGGTGTTGTACATGGAGTCTGCCTGTGGCATCCAGGGAGACTATTTACGATGGATCGGGGCATAGCTTAAGGGTCGGCAGTAGCGAGTGAAGCTTGATGGAGAGACGAGTGACTGGACACAAGTATCATCAGGGGTTCCACAAGGTAGCGTACTTGGCCCACTTCTGTTCTCAATTTACATCAATGATCTCGATCTCAACATCCGCTGTAAAATCAGTAAATTTGCGGATGATACTAAACTATGTCATCCTGCCACGAAAACAGCCGAACTCCAACAAGACCTTGACCACCTCATTGAAAGGAGCACAACGTGGCAGATGAGCTTTAATGTCGACAAATGCTCAGTAATGCACGTAAGGCTGGTGAGCCCTTCAACCCAATTGAAAATGAACGGGACAGAATTGTCTGCTGTCACCCAACAACGTGACTTGGGAAACGCTATTGCAAACAAACTACTATAGAGCCAGCGAGTTGACATGAATGTGAAAATGGCAAGCCGAGTACTGGGATTCATCACCAGAAATTTTGAATACAGGTCCAAGGACATCATCATTTCGTGTACAATTCATTAGTGCGGCCACACACAGGATTTTGCTGTTCAATATTATTCTTGTCGCCACATGTGCGTAAAGTTATCGATAACATGGAAAGAGTCTAACGCAGAGCAACAAAATTGATACCTCAGCTGTGAAACAAGCCGTATGAATGTCGCCTAAAAGAACTGGGTCTGATCTCTCTCGAGCAAAGACGACACAGGAGGCATCTAGTAGAAACATTCAAGTATTCCAATATCTTCAACGATGTACCTACAGCGGGACTCTTTGAAAGAGACCTCAATGATCGCTCGCGAAACAACGGTCAAAAATTCAAGAATAAAGTTCGAAGAACAATCTTATGTTAAAAGTTTTTTTTTTCGTATTTCACAGTTAGCATTTGGCATAACTGTCTCTGACGTTGTTGGTTCGGAGTTAGACAACGCGTTTAAAAATTGTCTTGACATACTTTGGAAGAGACATCCTCCGTAGCTAAGACCTCCTCCTTCAAGAGTCGCAAACTCTTCACGGCCAAAGCTTACAAGTTCACCTTAATCCGTCTTCTTCTCTCTTCCGCTCCAACTACACCGTTTGACATCTCTAAGCTCCGCATATCAGCGGCTCTTGATCGTACTTGCGTGCATTGATGATCGTCTCTTTGGCTGAGATCCCCCCCCTTTTTTTCTTCTCTATCTACGGTGCTCTATACCCTACTAACATTTGGGAATGGGCCTATTGGTTCGTCTAATGCTGCCTATCTAATGTAATCTAAACAAAGACTCTGCATCGCCCCAGGCGTTCCACTAAAAAGAGTAGGTATATCTCAGCAGGGTTATAGTAATCTTCTTGGTGGTACATTGCATTTTATCCTAAAGATTCTGAACATTATATACTGCTTGTTTAAAATATGCAGAATAGGGTAAATGTTCACATTACGGGCTTCAGTATTTTGGATATTTGCAATGAAATTTTCAGTAGAATTTTCAACTAGGGATGTCCAGCCTTTTGAACAAACCTTCTAAGAAGCAAAATTGGGAGCTTCTCCCCGGCAATTTCAGAAAACAGGAGCAGCACAGTTCATGGTATCAGGTTTTTAGAAATAGAATGGAGATAAACTATTCAAAGTAAAGTTACCTATTACACCAGGCAATCAGTGGTCCCAGTTGGGTAGTTAAGTCATATGCAGGAACTCAGGTGGAGCAACATACATTTCACATTAGTAGCAAGACTGCTCTATAGCTCTAGCCCCTAGGCTGCAATCTCATTAACTCAATCGGTCAAATAGCACTATATCTGACGATAACCTCTTAATGGCAGGTTCAGGAAAATGAAATACCTATATCATCACTGTTAAAATCACTGATGACAAATACAAAGCACTGCAGTAGGGATTAAACTTACGGTACTGTTTTAGGTTGGAGTGAAATTGTCCCTTTCGATGGTATACAGCCATTTTTATCGCACCCTCCCATTACTATCACCACCAAAGGCAACAATGTATACTTCCGGTCCGATTCTGCAATAACACCAGCAACTGGACACATTATAATTGTTCCCCACCGTACAAAACTTCTTTTCAAACACCAATTTATACAGAATACGAGATTACAAGCGGAACTGCAACATTCCGATTACAACCGTACTTCGAACTAAGCGCACGCAGCCAACACAGTTATAAAAATAATTCCTTAATGGAAACCATTTAAACACAGACGTTAAATCTTCTTTTAATAATTCGGGGAACTGGCTATGAATTTAAACAGTTTACGAAGACAATCGTCCTGATAAAGATTAGTTCAAAGGACGAATTCGAATCTTAGGCCACACACGGTAAATTCTAAAATTTGAAAGGTTCAAAATGATTTGCTTTAGTTGCAAAGCAAATCCTATAAAATTGAATTTAACGTTTTATTCTCTTCGATATTTAGTTCGCAATCTTTATCAATGAAATGAACAATGAACCTGGCTGGCTCCTCAATAGTAAATAATTATGATATAAATTACTCGAATGTATAAAGTAAAGCACGAATGTGCAATAATAACTCCTTTAACTCCTCCTATAACTCCTTTATTGTTCTCATTAAAGACAAAATGATTAAAATTACAAATGAACAATTATTGCTAACTTCTACGTTAAAACATATACATCGTCATCAATAAAATGCCTACAGAGAACATGCCTCATAAAAGTGATAAGCCCACTTGTGAGACATCTATCTTTACGATTCTACAAGTTCTGCCATTATAGCAATGCAATCAGTAACAACTGGTTTAAACGGTTACTGGAATGGCCTAAGACATATTATAAGGTGATTTATAATACCTATATTTCATTTGGTTAGGAACTAAAAATATTACAAATTTCTACTGCTAACTAAAAATATAATTTTTGTACTT
>LQNS02000231.1:5897880-5919159 GCA_001587735.2 Parhyale hawaiensis
TACATAGCTGAGGTGCATACAGTACACAGCTAAAGTACATGCAGTACATGGCTCAGGCGCATGCAGTACATAGCTGAGGTGCATACAGTACATAGCTCAGGTGCATACAGTACATAGCTCAGGCGCATGCAGTACATAGCTGAGGTGCATACAGTACACAGCTAAAATACATGCAGTACATGGCTCAGGCGCATGCAGTACATAGCTGAGGTACATACAGTACACAGCTAAAGTACATGCAGTACATGGCTCAGGCGCATGCAGTACATAGCTGAGGTGCATACAGTACTTAGCTCAGGTGCATACAGTACATAGCTGACGTCCATACAGTACACAGCTAAGGTACATGCAGTGCATGGCTCAGGCGCATGCAGTACATAGCTGAGGTGCATACAGTACACAGCTGAGGTACATGCAGTACATGGCTCAGGCGCATGCAGTACATAGCTGAGGTGCAAACAGTACACAGCTGAGGTACATGCAGTGCATGGCTCAGGCGCATGCAGTACATAGCTGAGGTGCATACAGTACACAGCTGAGGTAGATGCAGTACATGGCTCAGGCGCATGCAGTACATAGCTGAGGTGCAAACAGTACACAGCTGAGGTACATGCAGTACATGGCTCAGGCGCATGCAGTACATAGCTGAGGTGCATACAGTACACAGCTAAGGTACATGCAGTACATGGCTCAGGCGCATGCAGTACATGGCCCAGGCCCATGCAGTACATGGCACAGGCGCATGCCGTTCATTGCTCAGGCGCATGCCGTTCATGGCTCAGGATCATGGAGTACACCGTTCAGGTGCATTTACCTGCATCCAAATCCAACTGTAGTGCATTAACCTGGTTATGTTTAAGCCCTGACTGTCAGTTAAGTGTGTGAGCAATGAATACTAGTCTCAACACAGTTCCATGAAAAGCTTACATTCATATATTTTTTTATAGATGTGCCCCCTCTTACTCCCACTCGTCCCCCTTCCCCTCTCCCCAGCGTAGCGTGCAACCAGCAGCAGTGTTGAGCACAGGGAGGGGAATGGAGCCCCCCGTGTGACCCACTACAGGTGGGTCATTGAACTGAATGAAGTACGTTGATTTTAACTCGTTAACAACATAACTTTTTTTCACATTCGTTTCATTAATATTGTTTGTTACGAATGTTTCTTCCCGTGAATTAACAAGCGTTTCCGCAAGAATAACATTACGGAAATCATCGTATGGGATGAAGGGTTTACCGTGGGTTCGCTACATGCCTGTTAACGGTGAGAAATTAATTGAAGAAACAAACTCAGTATATGTGCGTGCTTTTGCTGCAGTATGCGTGCTTCTAGCACATGGAGGCATTCCTTGCGTCAACGTTAACAGTCTATTTTTCTTTCTTTGAGACGCTATGCTCAAGAGCAGAGAAAATATTATCTAAGTATTGTCAAATACGGTGGTACCTCCTCTGAGGGAGGGGGCAATAAAGCGTGTAGGGAGCTTCCGAATTAGCACCTTGGGCACCGATATTAAACATTAGCTTTACAATTTCAAAGCGTGTTGCAGGTGTTGGAACTCCCAGAAGTTGCTGGATTATCTTGAGCCGGCTGTAATCTCTATTTTATGGAGTAAGACTGTGTTCAGGGAATTCTCATAGGGAACTGATTGAGAGTGAAAAGCTACAAGTTGAATCAGTAAGTCAAAACCGAAGCGCTCGTCTACAGATGCGGTGAAGTCAAACCTCAATGGCTTAACTTAGCGTCACTAAGATTGAGAGATGGAGTGGGGCTTAGCGCCAGGAGTGTCTGTGAAAGTTTGCACTATATTCTTTATTGATTTATATATCTATATAATATATAAATATACTTTTTTGCAATTAAAAACATTTAAAATATTAGAGGACGTAAGAACACTTTAGGCCAGCAGTGGCTCCTATTGGGGTGCATATGAACCCACGGACCCTCGGTTGGTTCAGGCACTAATCCTTTACTAGTATAGATCTTTGATGCTTCTGTGGAAATATTACATTGTTTTTAACCAGTATATCAGCGTTTCTCAATGGGGGTTCATATGAACGTACCGACTCCTGTTGGTTCACGCACGGACCCCCTACTGGTTCATGACGTTTGAAGCTTCTTTGAGAATATTTTATTGCTGTTATTGCAAAGATGATACAGTTTAAGACCTTATTTAAAGTTATAAAAAGGAAACTAAATATATTTTTTTTATTTAATACATAAGTTTTTTTTTTAATTTGAAAGTTTGGTAATGGTAAAGGTACCCCATAATATCGCCACTTTCATGAAAGAAAATGTTAAAGTTTTCTGAATAACGATGATTACAGCATTAGATAATTTTAGTTCAATTTATACAGACACTTGAGGAAAGTCGAAATTAGAATCGTCAGAGTTGTATGATTAAATTCACTTTATTAGAGTTGCAGTGATTTCACGGGACTACGGTAATTATATTTTCGGCGTATATATGGTATTAAATTTCTGCTACACTATAATGACATTGCACGTGGTCTTATTAAATATACAGAAATATACTGCAGTCATTCAGTGCATAATCTGCGAAGTTAATACCTTTTTGATGGCAGCGGGCCCGCTTGTTTCAAGCCGTTTTTACTGGGGTACGCAAAGAACTGAAGTCAGGGAATCACCTCCATAGATGATAAAAATTACTGAATAAATAGTTTATAATATTCTTCCACATCAATTTATTGAAACTGGAAAGCTACAATTATTAAATAGTTACCAATAAATGTGTTTGTTCGATCACTAAAACTTAGACTTTTTATAAAATACGTCGAAAACGGCATATACTAACCATCATTCAATGCAAATGGTCAAAAGAAACGCAAGAGAGGTAAATGTGAAAACTCGCTGTATGTGAATAATGGCCTGAGCTATGATGTCATGTGACTGTGACATGATTAACTAGGACGCCTCGTGGCGTAAGACCGTTATGCGCGGATTTAGGCAAATTCAACGTAGTCGTTTTTCATGGCCACCTTGCTCTACAGTGTTGCTATTTTTCACATCTCAGTCAACCCACCTGTCTGTCTAAAAATATATCATTAATATAACTCTACTCCTTCTGTCGCATTTTGGGTGGACTGATAACAAAATTCATCACCATAATTTTGGATGGCCAGCTAATCCTAGTTTTTGGCTTTGGTCACATCTACATCAACCCACCAGACTCGTTGCGTTGCGTAAAAAATATGAACATTGCCCGAATCGTTATAGCCCGTTTTGGTTGTACGTATTAAATATATATGTACCTATCTATATTTATATAGTTTGGGAGCAGCCCTTCTTTCAAACATGTCAGGTTAACAATTTTGAAAATTGCAGGCTTTTCGGTTCTTTGGATTTGGCCAGCTTATCCACAGAGCAGCACAGCCTACTATTTTGAAATTCATTCGTTAGAGAAATTTCATAGGTATTTTAACGGAGATTAACGGAGATTGGCGGGGTTTTTAGCCAGATATATATATACACTAAAATAAACATACTTATATCTTCCACGAAAACAGTATCACCGCTCTTCGCTTCTTTCGCGGTTGATAACTAGAGAGATCAGTCTACTTCTACCAAGCAAGGAAACGGTAGCGAAAAAATTCAAATCGTCCCAAAAGCATGAGTCTTGAGTTTGTTTGTATCGTCACCAAAATCTAATCATTTGTGCCTCTCAAGAGTATTAACAGTTTCTAGAAGTTTTTTGTAGATCCGTTGATAACTTTTTAGGTTATGCTCACACACATTAGGATAAACAAGTCAAACACCGAAACGGACCAACCGATCATCACCAAAATTCAATCACTGATGTCTTTTAGCATTACTAGCAAGTCTTGTAAATTTTATTAATATCCATTCATAACTTTCTTAGTTATTGTGCTAACAAGCATAAACCCAAACACAGCGACAAACAAATTAACGAACAAACGCTAGCCAAAAGCTGAGGAAACTCTCGCAAATGCGCATTTTTTTGGCGCAGAAACCACCTCTCTACTGACACGCGAGACTGCTCCGTTCGTCAAAAAGCTTCGAGCTCCGTTCATATAAACGACGTTGTCATGGCTACGGACTAAACACCGTAACAAAAACACATCTGAATAAAAGAATAATATAATAGATGCTAACAAATAATTTCGAAATTATATACTAAGTCTAATTATATGATAGAATATCTGAAAAACAATTAACCTTTACGGCTCAAAAAGCGAACTGAACGATCTCCCCGCCGGTAGATATCTCAAGTGGCGGTTTGTGGACGTATTTCCGGCGTTTGACCAGTGTATCGAGCGCAAAAATGTTGCAAGCTCCATCCCAGAACTTTGCGCAAAAGCGGGAGTGTGCAGGTTTTTAGACGACGATTTCGTGCACAAAACTCATTCTCGTTCTAACTTCAGGCCAATATCTACCCGGCCTCTATTTAACAAGATCTTTGAAAAATTATTCCACCCTCGATTGACATCATTTCTTGATAAGAATAGATTAGATTAGATAGGCGGCAGCAGACAAACCAATACGCCCATTCCCATTGATACACCAGGACTTACGCCTCGGCCCTCTATGAGCTATTACCATAATATGAGTAGGATATGGAAGACTAGAGAAAAGAGAAAAAAAAATGGGGTTGGGAAGAGTCCCTGCTAAAGAGACGATCATGAATGCCCCCAAGTACGATCAAGAGCCGCTGACATGCGGAGCCTAGAGACGTCAAACTGTGTAGTTATAGCGGGAGAGAGAAGACGACGGATTAAGGTGATCTCGCAAGCTTTGGCCTTTAAAAGTTTGCGACTCCAGGAGGAGGAGGAGTTCTTAGCTGTGGAGGATGTCTCTCCCAATGTATGTCACGACGATTTTTAAATGCGTTGACTGACTCTGCAGTAACAACATCAGAAGGAAGTCTATTGGAAATGCTGACTATGAAATACGGAAAGAACTGCTGACTTAAGGTCGTTCTTCGAGTTTTATGCTTGAGTTTTTGACCATTGTTTCGCAAGCGATCATTGAGGTCTCTTTCATATAGCACCGTTCTAGGTACGCTGTTGAAGCCATTTAAATACTTGAATGTTTCTATTAGTTGCCCCTGAGCCGTCTTTGCTCGAGAGAGATCACACTCAGTTCTTTTAGGCGACATTCATACGGCTTTTTTCGCAGCTGACGTATCAATTTCGTTGCCCTGCGTTGGACTCTTTCCATGTTATCGATATCTTTACACAGACGTGGCGACCAGAATAAGACAGCAAATTCTAAGTGTGGCCTCACTAATGCCTTGTACAAGGGAACGATGATGTCCTTGGACTTGTATTTAAAATTTCTGGTGATGAATCCCAGTACTCTGCTTGCCAGTTTCACACTCTTGTCAACTTGCTGACTGCGTTGTAGTTTGTTTCTAATAGTGATTCCCAAGTCACGTTGTTGGGTGACAGCGGCCAGTACCGTCCCGTTCATTTGCAATGGGGGTGAAGGATTCATCAGCCCTATGTGCTTCACTGAGCAGGATTTTAGCTAATGCTCAGTAATGGTTCAGAAGACTTAGAAATAGTACTCTGGCAATTTTCAGTTCTGTTGGGATTTGCTACAGGCTTTTAAACATAAAACATTCACAATTTGTCAGTTTCTTGATATGCAAAAGGCATTGGACGCAGTTAAAAGGAGATCTTAATGATGAAGTTGGAACATTATGGTGTGAGGGGAAATATACTCAGCCTTATTACTAGTTATTTATCGGATCGCGTTCAATATGTTGATATCGACAATGTCCAAAACCTTCCGTGTAAAACGTTAAACTAGGTATACCTAAGGGATCTATTTTAGGACCTTTACTGTCCAAAGTCTTAGTTAATGATATTACATTTTTTTAATAATGTTGTGAAAACAAAATTGTTTGCAGATGATGCTTTATTTTACATAATTGATATATCTTTTGATGGTGCAATACACAAAACTGTGCAATGTATTGAGCTTTTATGAGGCTGGCTTCATAAAAATCATATGATTCTAAACGCTAGAAAGACTTAAGTTGATGGTATTCAGCCCCAAGGCCGATCCCTGAATTTCCCGTCATTTACTTGAATGGTATGGAATTGGAATGGGTTAGTTCATTTAGATGTTTATATTTGGTAATAGATCATAAATTATCATATGCTACCCATATCAACAAATTATGCTTGAACTAAATAAAGCCAAGGGTGCTATTTATTCGGTCGCAAGGTATGTATCTATTCAGAGACTCTCTTTTGTCACCGTATTATTCTCTGATGTATTCCCATATCATTGTTATATGGGATGGTGCCACGTCAAGCTTGAGGGTTCGGGACCTATTTGAATGAAACTTGGCACAGACACTTAAAATTTGAAAAGATATTGTTTTTACTCGTGTACTTTTTTCATTTTCCCCACAGAATACGAGTTATTCAAAGAAAACGGCAAAAGTGGGGCTGGGGAAGACCCCATTCCTACTGTTTTTGAGCCACCTAAAAAATGATTTTTGATATCAACAGAAGCGAAATTTGAACCTCTATTAGGGTGAAATATTTCGGTTTAATTTTCGAAATTGGTTTTGAAAAATATCGAAAAAATCATTTTTTCATTTTTTCTTTTTTCGAAAACTGCGCTGTCACTCATCTCCTAATTCGAAAATCAAAATAAAAATTTTATTGTTATAGAAAGTTAAATTCCGTTTCTTTTAGTACCAAAAATCAGTTTTGTAGCTCAATAAAACTGTAGGAGTACGGTTTTCCTAGCCCCTCCCCTTATGTCGTTTTCTTTGAATTTGTTTTCTATGGAGAAAATGAAAAAGAGTACACGAGTAAAAGCAATTTCGTTTTCGTCTTTACACATCTATACCAACTTTCATTCAAATCGTCCCAAAAATAAAAACTTCTCATTTTCGCCCGAAGCCTCCCTTTAAGCATTTCAGGTCATTTCTCGAAAACAAAAGAGTTATGAGGTTTTTGTTACGCTGTCCTAGCGGTCTTCCTCGGGACAAATACTGTATAATCATAGCTTGCTTTATGTGTGAAATATACGTATATTTTGTATCAGGTTTAAGCTGTGTGGAGCGCCGTTAGCTTCTAAGAAAATTGAGACCTAGAGTTCAATCACCGCTAGAAGGAAAATCTCCTCATTTAGAGTTAAATATGAATCCGGTTAGGAAGTCTTGTGATAAACAACTCGATAAGTAACTTAGCGCGTGACGTATGTTCGGTCGGGACATCCCCTCAGCGCCTTAAAAGGTGCTGCATAAGATCCTTTTAACTCATTATATAAACGATCAAGCACTTTCCTTTCGGGTTAGATCGCCATTAATCTATGATAAAGCAGCAACTCCCGCCTCAGAAGAGTACCGCTCCTTTGGTTTCGCTCCATGCACACCCTTACGCTAAGGTAGTTACTTCTGTGTTATGATGGACGTTATTCTCCTCGCACCCGAGCTTTAGAGTAACCTTTTTCGGTGCGTTATTATTTGCTTCTTATATCGTTATTATTCTGCCATTGTTCTTTTAGTTGTGTTCTTTATTCGTTATGCGAGGTGTCACCTCGTTCCTTGTATTTTTTTGCTTTCAACAAGTATATTTTGATAATGTAACATCGAATTTCCTTTGTTGCCTTAAACGTCCCATTAATAGTTTAACGAAGACTCTCCTTTTGAGAATGGGTCTAAGTGAAACCTGAGGTCTTTCGCCCCTCAGGCGATGACAACTCATGAAAATCGTTTTATTTTGCGTTTTTCTATATATGGTTAAAATATGTGTATCGAATTGCACAACACGCTGTATATATTTCAAAAAATCATAAACTGATCATGCACGTTTCATTCATCTCCCAATTATTCCATTTATTCGTTAGTGTGTCATACTTCAACCAATTTGCCGCATTCAAAGTGATAGACGTCTCGTCAATGTGTATTGAATATTGCTGCTGGCGTTTATTTATACTTGGATCAAACTCGTTCATATTAAATACACTGGAAAGTACGGTTGAACACCTGTTAAGAATGCTCCAGATATTTGAGATTGCTTGAACTATGTGCGCAGTTAGAGTGAAATGGAGCACTAAGGAGCCCTTTGGAACCTTTACAGCGTTTGGAGCATTATGTAGCATTAGGAGCACTAGTAGCATTTTACTTATAAATGCTCCAATGTCCGAGCTCTACTGATAATATACCAATCATGGCTACAAATACGATGTACCGAAAGCTGAAACTGCTAAAATTCCAGGACATTTATAACTATTTTTTGCTAAAATTCACGAAAAAATGCATTTTGCACTAAACGAGGCATATTTGAAAATTATATAACTACTACCTTTGATTCCCGAGGATCATTAGTACACTAGAAATAGTAGACTGAACTTGCCAACAGTTAGGCTAGAAGTCGAAAAGTGTTTCTCTATTTTTAAAGCTCTGTATGCTTACAATAATTTACCTGAATCGTTCGTCCTGCCAATAACTGATGGAGTTGTTAAGCGCAAATTTAAACAAGATTGCTTAAGCAAATGTGTCCAGTTAATGTTGTGTGCCCAGTAAGTTACTATTACTTTAAAGGGGTTGTTCTCTGTGCCAGCTGTATATATATATTGCGTAAATACTTGTTTTATCTTATTAACATTTTCTTTGAGAGAGCAATGAAGGTGTTAAAGGGTAGCGTGTGGCATCAGCGTAACAACTCATGTAAATTTCATGAAAATCTGATGTTAACTTTTGAAAATAGGCAGATGGACAAATAAACAAACAGTTGGATAGATTTTCACCAAAAGTTAATCATCTGTTGTTGTTTATGCATGCCTAACAATCCCTGCAAATTTCATAAAGATCCGTTCATCACTTTTCTATTAACCTTGGTGACAGACAAAGAAGCAACCAAACAGACAAACAGGACAAACACATAACTTTCTTGACTGAGTTAATTAATATGCTGCATATATGTATACATTCTCGTATGTCATCGCGTTTATTAATTAATTTATCCATGTGATCACTAAAGATGGTTTACTCATAGTTTTTTTATTATTGCCGATTTATTTCTCAAATACAGACTGTAGTGAAGTGTTACTTATTATAAGTGATTCGAACATATTTTCAAAAGTGTCTTCTTTTCCTTAAGCGGACGCTAGCATTATAGTCTAAATCACGGAAGTTTTAGCCCGCCTTGACGGAGAAGTATACAGCGCAGCTGCTCGTTGGCGCGATAGAGGAAGAGATGAAGATTTGCTCTGCTTACAGACCGGTTACACTCTCGACGACGAGCGTTGAGTGAACCATTATCATTTTTCGTAGAAAATGTAGGACGTAGGAGGGTGCCCTGTTTTCTTGGAGCAATGGTTCTCAACCTTTTTCCATTGGCGGTACACTAATTTAGTTAGTATGGAAAAATAGTACGGCGCACCTGCCACCAGTTACGATTTTTTTTTTTCAGTCCAAATTATACAAAATCAAATGCATTACGTTTCGTGCATACGTTCTGTTTAATCTGACATGAGTAGTTTTAAGCACTTTTGAATTTTACGTTTTGAATCTCTGACCAAAAAGTCATGGATTTCGCTGGAAATTTTAGAAAAACTAAGTGTTTATTATAGGTAATTTGCCAGGGACTGGCGTCACACTAACCAATGCGTAGCGGCGCACTTGTGTGCCGCGGGACACCGGTTGAGAACCACTGGCTTAGAAGATAAGCAAGGCTATGTTCTTTTTAAATTGGGCTGTTGGGACTGTTGTTCAGAGCTTGAGGTGCGATAAAAAAATATATATTAGGAAAGACTAGAAGATTTGCACTTATGTCTTCTTAAAGAAAAGAATTCTGTCTGAGGAAGGTGTAGTGGAAGTGAGATTGCGCTTCTCCCTTCAGGGGATACGCGCCTGTGCCCTCCCTCGCTGGGATCACGGTTGGACCCCTCGATTCCCAATTCTACGCTTTGAACGAAATAGTTCCATCTCAGTTTAGCCCCCGATGTGGTATTGGGCTTGGCCGATTGTCAACATGTGTGTGTCAACAATAGCATTCTAAGCTGTTGCGTCTCTTCAGAACAGTCGCGTTTTAGATGCTTTAGTACTTGGTGTAGCATCCTTCAACGTACATGTGTGAAAAATTTCCAGGTCGAGAAGTAGGCCCCCTC
Organism: Parhyale hawaiensis; assembly: GCA_001587735.2. Taxonomy (NCBI): domain Eukaryota; kingdom Metazoa; phylum Arthropoda; class Malacostraca; order Amphipoda; family Hyalidae; genus Parhyale; species Parhyale hawaiensis. Next base: position 5,907,992 of record LQNS02000231.1, read on the forward strand.
TGGGAATAGGCCCAGTCTTCTGCCTTCAACGCTTGGTAAAACCAGAGCGAGATGATATCTAACTGCATCGTTTCGGTGTCACGTCATAACGGCGACTTGAAATAACTAGTGAATAATCGTGCAACGAGTTTGAATTCTCCGCTTGATATGATTCTTCACTACGTCTTGAAACAGTTCACCAGAGGCATCGGAAACGAGTCGCAATTCTCCATTTTTGATATGATCTTCACTGCGTCTTTAAATAGTTCTACAGGGGCATCGGGGACGAGCCTCAATTTTGATATGATCTTCACTACATCTTCAAGTATTGGGCTTTCTATATTTTATTTTTATATAAATAGTAACAGAGGCATCGTGAAACGAGTTTCAATTCTCCATCTTGAATGATCTTCACTCCGTCTTTAAATAGTTTACAGATGAATCGGGAAGCGAATTATGAGTCTTCAGATCAATGTGATTACCGCATTTAAATAGTTCTACGAGAGCGTGTTGCATTCAAAAAATTATAAATGATCTAAACGTAAAATCACTTCAACATTGTATTCTCTCGTATATTCTGTCCTTGTGTTGTCAGAGCGAAATTTAAGTGGTTTTTCTTTAGGATATCCGCGAATTTCCATGGAGCGCATTTTTGCTTAACTCATCCTTTCGCGTTGAATTCTATCTCTCTTAATTACAATTAAATTATTTCATTTATATTGTTTGTTTCATTTAGCGTCCACGATAGAACTCGTTTGTAGTAGGATAAAACGTTTGTCTATTCATTCGTTACTGATTCCCAATATTTATAATTCTCATTATTTTATTGATTTATTTGTATCTTATGAGGGGGTGGGGGCGTAGCGCCCGCTTCCCCAAAATATGGCGTCTCACATATCGTTTCTCTTATATATATATTATTGAAGACCAGGGACGAGTCATAGTTTACGATTTCCTTATTATTCTTTTCTATGCAGCGCAGAAGACGTTTTGTTAGTTGAGGTCGGTTATAGATCAACTTTCCGGACCAACTTTCTCTTAGTTTTATATGTGCCACCTTAAATTCTACAGAACATTGACGTGAAACCCCAACTTTGTTGCCGTTACATGGACGGCATATTTGTTGTGGTCAGGAACGAACACCACCTCCTAACATTAAGAGACGAAATGGAAAGTACGTCAACTCTTCGCTTTACGTACGAACTAAACAACAACAACAAGCACTTAGCATTTTTTTGGCATCGACATCACAGCAGCCGATGACAACTATCATACTGCTGTCTACAGGAAGTCTACAGCTTTAGATAAATGCATGAATGTAGCAAGCGAATGTACCGACTGGTACTTACGAAGTACTATTCGTTCATATATCTATCGAGCTCTAAAAAAATGCTCAACAGAAGAAAGTCTCCAGGCTGAATTAGGGAGGGTTGATAAAGAAATAGGATCAGTTAGACTAACATCAAACCAGAGACAACAACCAGGACAAACCCATAAGATCTTTCCCGAAATCAAATGAGTTCTGCATATTTAACGGATGAGAGAGTTCTGCACCAACTTATAAATGGTAACGTAGAGTGCACCAACGCCCACGACGCTTTTGGACTCAATGTGTATTACAAATCCAGAAAGGTTAAAAACCTCATAATGAGAATCAACCTTTTACTCAAAAATGACAAGCTGCTCATGACCAATGCAGTCTACAAATTATCGTGTCCAAAAGAAGATTGTAAGCTCATCAACAACGTAGACTACATAGGTCTCACAACCACTACCCTCAGCAGACGGCTAACATCCCACTTATACAGTGGAGGACCGAAACTGCATATGAGAACCACCTACTAAAACCATCACCAGGAAAGTACTTGTCGACAACACAAGTGTAGTAAATATTCAACGACCATGTTTAGCTTGCTATATTGCCGAAGCTATTGATATCATGGGGAAGGCGCCTATAATAAACCAACACAGTGAAAGTTTCGCCGGAAGACTAAAACTGTTAAATTCTCGAAGTTAATTCACTGACGTATCAATGATACGCATCTGTCACATATCTGTCAAAGTTTTCGATCAAATTTGGATCCTGGAAAACGAATGGAAGCCATTCGAAACGATGAATTAATTTGCAGCGTCTGCATGAATAAAATGACTCTTGGAGCATTGATCTATAACCTCAACCAACAAAACGTCTTGTGCTCAGCATAGAAAATAACAATAAGAAAATCGCAAACTGCGACTCGTGTTTAAGAGAAGACATATTGCCAATCTGTACCAATATTTATGTATCTAAATGTACAGCGTGGGGAAATAAATAATCGTACACCATAAAATTGTTTATTTTATAAAATCTAGCGAACAAAAAGGAAATATATTGATGCAGTGTTTGCATTTAAATGTTATCAATTGATTAGCGGTCCCGCGCCTGAAGAAATTCACGCAGTAGTCAATATATATACTTAACATACTGTAGGTCGGTGCAGAATATTGTCTTCTTTGACTTGCATCTTCTTCATTACATGCAATTGTGATGACACACACACTTATTGAATGTATGTACTTTCCTTACTAAAATACATATAGAGGAAAACGCCACGAAGGCCAACTCAAATTATCGTAAGAGATGCTAGCTTTCTTCTGAGCAGTATACTTCAATTCGTCTGCATCACACTCCTCTCCGTTAGATGACATGCAAAAACTTAACTACATTAGTAAACGCTGAAACATCACTGAAACATCAAGAATACACAATGAGATAGTTTCAGCAGAACAAAATTTTTGCACCAAGAAGTCGGAATGAAGAATTACTACGTCTTCAACACCGGAAAAAATCGGTTCCTCTACGCTGCACTGATTTTCTATTAAATGTGTACATTGTAAACTAAAAGAAAATATAATTTAGTTGTAGAGAAAAGTAATGAATATCAGACTCCACGGGAACGGCGAGAGAAGCTGGGAGAGCAAGAACTGCATTCAATGTTAATAACGATCAGTACCGTGTTCCAAATTTAGCCTTCTTCTGCAATATCGTCTAATTATTGCCAACTGAATCCATCAGAAGGGAAAAGGATCGCCAAAATTTCTAACGTGGCAAAGAAATGTATCAGATAATAAAGGGATAAGGATTTTACTTTTGCCTTCAGAAACCTCGTCATCGATCTCCTTGGAAAAGAAACTTGATTATGAAATCTCAATTTTATCCTATCAATTCTTAAGAGCATGACATGGAACATATGAATAAATAAATACATAAATAAATATATAAATACACGACGGTCATTCTTACTGTAAGATGTATGTCAAGAAAACCAAGAATTATAATGAATTATGTAAATTTATATTATGATATTGCTTGAGGCTCCATCCGTACGTTCATCCGTACGTCCATCCCTGTGTCTGTACGTTTCGCTTTTCAGTATAAGGTAAGGGTAAGTTCAATTTGCAAGAAGCTCTGATTTGCGCTGGAACGAAGTTCAACCATAGCTGTCTTCTTAATTTAGCGCTTCTTGAAAAAATTAAGCCACTTTCAAGGCAAAGACATCAAAACCATTTCATCCCTATCTTACAGTATCTACCGCTTTTCATTTCTTTCACAACATATTATATTCGCTTTGTTTGTGGCGCTCGACGCTCTCAAGAGGACCAGCCAGATCCGTAGATAAGATACGCCGCAGGAGAATAGAGCAGGCAGTGTTGGAAATATCTGCTCTAAGGTATTCCTTCAAGCGATGTGCAATGCCTAAGGAAATGCAATGATATTTTGAGAACTGAGGGTGTGGCTGCTCTGATTTAAGAAATTGGACATACTCTGTTTGTTGTAAGGCTATCGCATCAAAGAGAGCAGGAAAATGATCTGCTACTGATCAATATCCAAGGGTTCCGTAGTTGTAAAAAAATTGGACACGCTGACAAGAAAATTGAAGAGCGGAAGATAACGATCGGCTAAATTATAATAAACTGTGGAAAACAAAGCTAAGAAAAGGCATGTATAAATATAGGAGAACAATGCAAGAAGAACCGTTGTATGCAAGATTCACCGATGAGAGAGGCTAGAGTTAGCTAGACGAGGTGTGTTAAGTTAGACGGAGTTCGTCAGGCGGACTTTAAGCTCGACGGGGTGAGTTAAATTACAGGAGCACTACCTTACGTGAATGAAAAAAAGGTGAAAACATTAATCAACCGTGGAATTTCCACGGGTTCCGCTAGTTACATAATATTTCACGTATCTGGGGTTGAAAAATGCATTCGCACAAAACGATTTTTCTTTCATTCTAAAATTGGTTTAACTGTTCAAGAACTTTCCAGAACCTTCTAGATTTTACGCTAAAAGTCTATTATAGTCCATGAACAGCTTTGAGGTCATTATTTCGTGCGATATCGTAGAAGAAGGTTGCAACATGTAACCAGGGGAATGAGCAAAAAGCTTACTAAGTCTGTAAAAGTGTTGATTATTAAAGAATGGAAATCCTGGAAAAGTTATTGGCAAATGTTACAGATACTCAAAATACCGTTCACCAACATCGGGTCATTAATCAAAAGGTTTAAAAGTTCGGAAACCGTCAGATACCAACTTATATCTGGCAGGAAGCGAAAGATTTCCCCTAGAGCTTCAAGAAATGTGGCCAGGAAAGCGTTAGAAGTCCCATAACTACTCGCAGAGAGCTTCGGGAGGATTTGATAGCAGCACAGACAAGCATTAGTCTTCGTACAATAAGCCACAAGCTGCACCAAAGCCGTTTACGTTCTCGAACTCCTCGCAAAACTCCCCTGCTGTCGAAACGAAATGTGAAAGAGCCTCTGAAATTAATCCGTGAGCACAAGGACAAGCTTAAATCATTCTGGGAAAACGTCTTCTGGTCGGGTGAGACTAAAATAGAGCAATTTGGACGAAATTCAAAGAACCATGTGAGGAGGAAGGCTGGAGCGGCATAAGCAGCAAAAAAAAAAAAAAAAATTCCCACTGAGAAATTTGGTGGTGGTAACGTTTTGATTAGGGGATGCTTTTCATCATGTGGAACAGGTAACCTTCATATCATGGAAGGGAGAATGGACGCTCACATGTATTGAAGCATGTTGAGGGAACGTTTGCATGCGTCGGTTGAAAAACACGGGTTACCGAAAGAATTCATTTTTTCAGCAGGACAACGGCCAAAAACATGCGGCAGAAACCACAAAGAAATGGCTTACCGATACTCATGTACCGCACAACGACTAGAATGGCCAAGCCAGTCTCCGGAATTGAATCCGATAGAAAATTTTTGGCGATTTCTGAAATTAAACAAGAATGCGAGGAGTCCGAAGTCCATTCCGGAATTCAACGAAACGGGCAAGGAAGAATGGGCTAAATCCCTCTGGAAACATGTCAAGGCTTGTTAAAAAAGAAACTAAGAAAGATTAATTGCCGCTGAACTGAGCAAAGGCTACGCCACAAAATATTAAATGTAGTTTTAAAATCGCTTTGTGTTGTACGAATACTTTTTAATCTAAAATATATAAATTTTTATATAATTTTATTTTATAGAGGAATTTACTTGTTTGTTGTTGCGTGTGCGTTGCTTACGCAAAAATACAAATACTATATCAATATATTTATTTTTGGTGCGCTAGATTTTTTTAAATAAATATTTTCATGGTGGACGAATATTTATAATATTTATTCCCCCCTCCACTGTACATATATATGTGTATAATTATTGAGGTGCATCAGGATCGAAGCCATTGTTACGCATTATATAATGTCCGCTTATTTCATGTCCTAACAGCTTTCTCCGCACCTTCAACGCAACGCCAGAGGGGATTCTATTAATTACATATATTCATTGCAAAATGCGAAAAAACGGCTGGCTTAAGATTGTTTTTCGAAGTTTATGATTGAGTTGTTGATCTTTGTTTCGTAAGCGATCATTAACGCCTCTTTCAAGAAGTCCCGCTGTATACGTTACTGAAGCAATTCAAATACGTGAATGTTTCTTGAAGTTGCTCCTTGAGTCGTCTTTGCTCGAGAGATCAGGCCTATTTCTTGTAGGCGGCGCTCGCATAGCTTGTTTCGTAGTTGAGGCATCCATTTTGTAGCTCTGCGTAGGATTGTTTCCGTGCTATTGATATACTTTGCGCTGACGTGGTGACAAGAATAGAACAGCGAAATCTAAATGTGGGCATACTGCTGCTTTCTACATACAAGGGAATCATTTTGTGCAATAACAATTCTGATCAAACAAATTTTCTTCTTGATGTTCACATTGTAATGAACACATTCTTTGTGCTCACTATTTCTGACCACATAGTGCCATAAACAAAGTAAGAAATAGCAGTAAACAAGTAAAAGCGTATATAGATGCTAGGAGAACTGTAAATAGTAGAGGACGCGGGAGTTTTTACTTTGTCAGTTGGTTAAGTTGCTGATGCATTTATTTCTAGATCTTATTGCATTGGGTCTCAGTCCCGGTTCCAGCAGTAGTAACTCAGGCTCTAATGAAGATATTCTCATTTGCCTTTACTATTGCATTAGCGGGACCTTGGAAATTTCTCGGTAACAAATAACCTACTCCATATAGAGCAGTCTGAGGGCGCATGCAAGGCAAGGCAATGTAAACGAAAAACTTAGATTCGTCATAACATTAGAATTTCTTCTTCATCATCACCAGAATTTGGCAGTTTGTGCCTCCTGACAGTAATAACAGATTCTGTGATTTTCTTGCAGATCCATCAGTAACTTTTTTAGTTATAGTCTGACAAACAATAGCCAAGCAGACGAACCAAAAATTATCATCATAATTTGGTCACTGGTGTTCTTTTTTCAGCATTTTTTACACTTTCTGCAAATTTCATGCCGATCTGTCAATCAATAACTTTCTGAATTACACTTCCGACAAACATTTGGACAAACATTAGGCAAACGCATAAACTGATTTTCACCAAAATTTGGCCATATGTGCGTTTAACGCGTTGAACAATTTTTAGAATTTTTCATGAAGATCCATTCATAACTTTTTGAGTTATGTAATTAGCAAACATAGGGGCATAGACTCAAGTAAGCGAACGGGCCAGTAGATCAACACAACAATTTAACCATATACTTCTACTAATAACAGAAGCAATTCCTGTAAATTTCATAAAAATCTGTCCATAACGTTTGGAGTTATGCTACCGAGAAAAAAAACAGACAAACAAACAAACGGTTGAACAGATCTTCAAAATATCAAAAATCTGTTCATCCTAACACACCTACTGATCGTTGTAAATTTCATAAAGTTCCTCCCATAACGTTTTGAGTTGTCTTGGTGACAGACAAAAAGACACCCTCGAGAAGCACATCATCCTTGGCGGAGGCAGAAATACCCGTCACATAACCCTGACACACTCCGTATTCGGCAACGAAGTCCATCTCCCTTTATTCATCTCGTCTAACTTAGCTTGGCACTCTGATTTCACCCTTAAATTTGGCGTTTGTTCTATCATCAAAGAATTGTATCCTGATGAAGACAGAAAGAGACAAAAGTAATTCTTGCATTGTTCTGAGTATTCGTATGCCTTTTCTAAGCTCTATTTCCACAGTCTGCAGTATCCAATTTTTTCACACTGTTACGGGGCCCGTGGATAATGAACGGAAGCTCATAATATTTCTAATGTTTTTATGCCATAGCAATCGAACAAACTACAACAGACTCAGTTATTTTCTTCAACAACAGTAGCATTTCTCCGTTTGTTTATTCAAGTTTGCACGCCAGGCGTGTCTCCACAGCTTCAACAAACTCCTTAGTGTCGGCTCCTGGGTGCATGACAACCTTGATATCGAAGCCGTCCAACTCCGCTGGCATCCAGTTAATGACCCTCGAGTCCGCCACTAGTGATGGGGCGAGTAGTCTCATCCGCGGAAAATCGACATTTTTTAATATTCGCATCTATATCCGCGGATGCTAAGATGATAACATCCGCAATCGCATCTGCGCATGTCAGAACTGCAAAATCCGCAGCAAAGGAGGCGCGGATGCGTATGTTTATCACTGTACACTAAGCTCATCCATAGCGCTGAAAACTGCAAATTCTCATTTGGATTGAAATGTGTGCAAGTGCTGTTCCTGTCAACAAAGCACCATCCAAGTGTTGTATAAACTGCCGTCGTGAGAGGGTGTGTGTGTGTGTGTTTGTGGTGGGGCGAATATTGGCATCCGCGGAACATACGCACCTTTTTTGACATCTGCATATGCTTCCGCAGGCATCAAGATGGCAACCTCCGCAGTCTCATCCGCATGCACGGATGTAAAAAAAATTACATCCGACCCATCACTATCCGCCACCACCAACAGCTTCTCCTACTACACAACTTACTATTAATTCATAAGAAAATATTATGCGCACTAACATTTTTTTAAATACTTCTGCATTGTACAAAAGTTATAAATTATGAACAACAACGGTCATTTCCCTTCAACCACCGCACATTACTTTTCCCTCCGAGGCATCTCAGGTGCCTCTAGCTCCATCTGCATAACATCCGGGTACGTTAAAACCGTGCATGTACTGGTCAAGAACCCGTGTCCACCCACACTAATGGTGTAATTTCGATTGTCATTATTATCCTCCTCTACTGCACCTCTCGGCTTTGATATATTTTCTTTACTGTTAGTCACATCTATGGCTTGTAACCCAGAAAAATCTAACTCTCCTGTAAAGATTCTCCAAATAAAGTCGTTCTTTTTAATGTTCTCTGGCTTCACAGGAGTAGAAACACGTCTTTCTTTAACCCTATCTGCTCCGAGGCGGTACAAAATTGCACAGCCCTACCGTTTGTCGTTCCCAGTTTTGCTCCCAGTGATATTCAGCGCTCATAATTACGTGACTTTTCTCAATTGAACATGACTATTAATAGAAGTCTAATATAACCGCGCATTACAGCCAAAAATATAGATAAATATAAATCTTTCAGAAAATCAGATGATATTTCCGTGTAAATTTTTTTATACAAAAAGAACTTTCAAAATTATCACTAAGAGACAGCAACAAGGCTAGCAATGAAAAATAGAAGCGATTATACGTTCGGCTTCTGAAAGTATAAAAATAGCGGCAGATGTGTTGCCGGAGTATTCACCCTGTACTGTTCGGAGATATTTTCTTTTATTCGAATATAATTGACATCAAAACTACTCTGAGGCATTATTTTTCAACTAAATAGGCAAAAGAATAGTTGAATGAATGACTCTTGAGACTATGAAGAATAAAAACTCTGATATTGATAAAGTTATAAGCATTTTTAGTGGGCAGTACAAATTTGTACCGCCTTGGCACTCAAGCGGCTGAAAAAATTGGTACAACGCATAGAGTTAAGCAACTTTAGAACTCCGAAAAGTTTATACAATATTGCGTCGGTGAAGCAAGCGAACGTTGAAACTTCGTCTCATTTTAATACAACTTTTTCTTTTCTTCTTTATATGTTTCATTTCTCATGACCCAACTGTATTGTCTGTCTTGGCAGTACTGAAGATCGCCTCCTACCCATGCTCACTAGCAGATCAGATCCCTCCGACTCTACCCTAGTCGGGCCCAATGGCGCATTCTTTTATGCTTTCCAGCCAACGCCGAAAGCTTCCCTTTTATTATCAACTAGTGGGCCTGTGCGTGAAAAAAATTACGCAATAGTCGATATGATTGCCTAATACCTATAGGCCGGTGGGGAATCTTTTCTGACTTGTTTCTTCATTTTTTACATTGATCCTCTGTCGTGCTCTTTTCCTTAGGTCTTCTATATCGATAGGCAAAGCTTAAATCTTGAGTAAAACGCTCCAATAAACCTAAAAACAACTCCAGTCAGGTCAGCTTATATACAGTACAATGTGAGCGCTCCGTAGCAATGATACAGTTGATACCGTCTTTCAGTCTCAAATATCTGCTTCGTTTGAAGTGCTGAAATTTTGGCCTATGAAGAGAAAACTGCTTCGTCAAATAAAAAAGACAGTAAGCTAGAAGAAATAATTGTCTACTGCCTGTGAAAATTCATCACCTCCAGAGTGCTTCGTTGACCATCTGCCGAGTTTATACGTCGTGACCTGAGAGAAAAAAGTTATAAAATCTGACTCCAGAAGCTGCATACATATTGTTTCAATTTTAAGACGTGTTTCAAGCAAGAAGTGTCTTCGAGTAAAGGGATAAGGAACAGCCTTCGCCATCCTCTTCAACGGTCATCGATTTGTATGTAATAACAAAATTTGCTACCTGGCTTTTTTTCCTATTTCTCTAAGAGGGGACACGAAATAAAGCGATAAAAACGAAGCGTTTTATTATATAAGAATAGCTTTAGTACTAATCTCTGGTACTTTCCCTAATTCTACCATCCACGAACATTCCCTCTGAACTATTCATGTACACCATCAGTGCCCTACAATCCAAAATTGGCAGGTTTTGCAACAAGCTTCTCTCACGGCAACTTGTTCATCTGAATAAAAGATTGAACTTCTATACATGCGGGCTTTTGTAGCCTCTGCCTCATACACCACTGCATCGGGCACACGGCAATATCCCCGAGCCTTCACTCCAATCACTATTGCAGGCGTTGGTGCAAGTGTCCATGCAGGTGTTCGTGCAGGTGTTTGTGCAGGTGTTCGTGCAGGTGTTCGTGCAGATGTTCGTACTGGTGTTCGTGCAAGTCTTCGTGCAGGTGTTCGTGCAGATGTTTCGTTAACATCTCCTACCGTTGACGCTGGTTTTACATATAAAGCCCGTTGCATACGAGAGTCGAAACATGAAACCGTTTCATATTCTGTGAACTAAAGTTTTTGTCAGTTTTTGTGACTGTGACTACAACTTAATCTGTCGGAGTATAACTTTTAAGTACACGACGTTGCCAATTGAAACTCGTTTCAAATTATGAGAGACATTGAAATTATGCAATTGGAACCTATCGTAGTGAAACGACAACAGGAGCGGTTTAGATTTTTTTTATAAATTTTTCCATTTCACATGTAGTACTGGGCAAGCCGAAGCCGTCCCCGCGGTAACGCAATCGGACGAGTAAGGAGAAATGTTCCCGCATATTAACTCTCGTGTGCAGCGGGCTTTATAATTATGTAAATAATAATAATAATAATGCCATTTATTTCTCATCTGGAGACTGTGTCCAACAAGGTTAGGACACAGTATCCTGAGGTTTTCATGCTTAGTACTAACATAGGAATAATACTAAAAAGTAACATAAGAGA
>LQNS02000231.1:5934559-5963345 GCA_001587735.2 Parhyale hawaiensis
TCTGTGATTTCGGATCTTCTTTTTTTTTCTATTCTCTTGTTTTCTCCACCCGCTGGGCTGGTTGCGTGGGGGTTTGTTAACCTCATGGAGTTTCTCCGTTCCTGCGTCGCCAGTCTGGTGTGATTTAATAATAATAATAATAATTAATATAATATATGGTTTCTACCTGGGATAACGTACTGGGGACGTGACCAGCACGTTGTATCACAAGATGCTAAGAGACCGCCCACCACAAGCTGCTAAGGACGTGCTCAGCACTTTCTTAGCACTTGGTAATATGACGTGCTACAACGTTATCTTAAGTCCACACATCAACGTGCATAGCAAGTTCAGCCAAAGCTTACGACTCTGATGCTACGTCACGTGTTAGTGGGGTCAAAAGTACCGAATAACACAAAGGTACAGTTAATTTATCTCATCACAACCCAGCACTATAACATATTTCTTGACCAGGAGCATCTTCTAACTCTCAACAGTTAAAATTTCGATTCGAGCTCCTAGCGGCCTAAACTTAGGCCACCTAGAGAAGAAGAGCTCACACAGTGATCTGTGACGTCATCGAATGTCGGGAATAATTGTTTTGGCTGCGTGCGCATTGTTTGAAGTGCGGTTGTGATCGGGCTGTAGCAGTTTCTCTTGTAATCTTGTATTCTGTATAAATTGGCGTTTGAAAATGAGTTTTGTACGGTGGGGATTAACCGGAGAGTCCGGATTAACCGGAGAGTCACTTTTGTTTACGAGGTTCTTTAGAGTGCTGGCTGTATTCAGCCTGCACTGAAATTTACTTCAGACTTGATGGGTCATAATGTTATCAGTTCTCACTTATCTCGGCAACTTAACAGATATTACCTCAGGTCCTTTCCGATTTATTCATTTAGCAATTTTGGCTTCTCCTTGTATCCGAGATAACGGAGAGTTACCATTCGTATCAGATCTTTATTTCGCTAGCTTACTGGGTGAACGATCCTACCACCAGGTGGCCGTACACGTAATATCGCGAAGTTGATCTTCTTCGAAGACGAACGTCAGCGTGTGCCGGGCAGCACTATCGTCGTTCACGACCACTTTGCGTTCACGTAAGCTTTCCTGCGCGCCACCACTAAGATAAACACTACCTAATCTAACCTAGCCTAACCTAACCTACCCTTACCTAACAAAACCTAACCTCCTTACCTAACTTTCTAACTTAATCCAACCTTACCTAGCCTAACCCAACTTCACGCAACCTAACCTTTCTAACCTTACCTAACGCTACCTAACGTTACTTAACCTAACCTAGCTTAATCAGCGATACAACGAGCAGCGCGGCGCGCCAACTTGAACGCTTCGCACACGTATACGATCTGTGTACACAAACACCCACATAAAGCAGTCGTGAACGACGATAGCGTTGCGGGCATCTCCTACAGTTAAATTAAATACAGATAGTTAAGTCAACCCTAAGGGAACACCCTTTCACCCAATCTAGCCAATCAGCGACCGCCGTCCATTTCAGCCAATGGGTGACTGCCACGTCACTCTGCTGGTGTAAACAAATGAGGCGGCGAGCGACAGCTCCTACTGCAGTATTCCAGAAAGGCTTTCCCGCCAATTGTTTATCATCTATTACCTCATATTGAAACTACTATTACTGGCCATATAATAAATTACATAAGTGAAGGAAATAATAGACCACAGATATGATGTATTGTATTGCATCTTCATTTTCAGCGCCATAAAGAGAACTGAGAAAATCATCTGAAAATGTATGCCTAAGTTGAAATGAATGCTTGTGCGGAATAAAATGATTCGCATGAGTTCAAAAAGACAAAATTAGACGATTTTCGTTCACCAAGAAAACTTTGCATTTCAATAAGTTATAAAGAAGAATATTATACACACATGAAAAGCACAATAAACTGAAACTAAACAATTTTAACAACGTTTATGTAATTAACATTCGCGAAACATACTTAACCTCTCGCACACACGGCGCCATATTGGAAACTACCAACGATGCCTCTGTCATGGCGTTACCTAAGATGCCACAAGCAGGTTGTAAGGAGTGACGCAATTGGCTGATACATTTTTGTGATGTCACCACTGTGACGTCACTTTGCTGCAACTGCAGATGCTGCCACTCTATTGCTTGACACAACTATCTGTAGTAAATGAACTGCAGCATCTCCACTCTCCAGCGGCACTCTTCGGCTGCCGCCATGGTGGATGGTGAAAGTGATGTTTTGTGGTGCAATTGGGGACATTCTCTATTTAATATCTTCCTTATTTCCTGTTTATAATTATGTACATTTGTCCGTCCGTCCTTGCAATTAATTGACCTTTTTATTAACTGTAGCAATCATGACATTTTAAGCTTGTTGAAGTTCTAATTTGAGGAGATGGTAAAATTTCTATTCACTTCCTTCAGTTAGAGGATATGCAGTAATTCTTAAGCTGTCTCCTAATTAATTCCTTTCTTTGCCGTGATCCTAAACTTTCTACTTGTCACTTGCCACATAACGTGCTACATGCAAGCCACTTCATATAGTGGTGTAGTGGTGTATATAGTGGTGTATGAGAGATTTACGGTCGATTATGGATGATAAAACAATATTGTCGGTATGTCGACCATAATATACCGTTGATTTTAGTATATTTAAGTCGATATTAGTAGAGGCAATATGGTTATTTAAGGTTGTTCAGGAAACGAAGGTAGATGGTAGTACATGGACGTATGAAGACTATATATGGTAGTGCATGGTAGGTTATCAACGGATTTCCGTACATACGATCAGGAGTGAAATACCTCCGATTATTTGAGGAAGAATGGGTATGGGTTGCCATGGATTATAATAATATAGGTAAAATTCTCAACATAATCGGCTAAAATAATATTGTATGACTATAAGTTTGAATGTAAAACATCTTAAATTTCATATTATAGCGCAAAAATTGTGCACATTTTCCCTTTTCTTATTCCTGTCGATGAATTGCAAAAAATTGAAGGGTATGTATGGACGCTAACTGTCTTCACATTATTTTTAAGTAGTTTCTGAATTTTACTAACGCTTTACCACTTTAGCGTAGTTACCCATCATTTTTATTTATTTGTTGTATGCCATGTAAGATAGTATTGTGATCTTTGATAAAATATTGGTACCTTTTTTATGTTTATTCAGTTTATATCTGTTAAGTTTCATAAACAAATTATTCCTAATAGCTCTATGAAAAACAATGTAAAGTTCCATGTTAAATTTGGCCTTACGTACCCTGACAACGGGTACGGCCCGAACTCTTCCATCGACTAGTTACTTTTTCCAAACTGTGTCGTATAGCTGCGTACAAGGTATAGTTGAAGAAGTTGTACATATATAATCGTGCGTTAACTACACAGACTGGTCCAAGCTCCTACTCTACAACATCGTCCTGAAGTTTAGAGCTTTTCACCATTCTGAGCTGCTGGCCTAACCAGCACGTATAAAATAACATTTTTGTATAAGAAATTAATCGTCAGCAAACAAAGCAGGCATCCAGGACATAATGTGTCAACAGTTGAAAAAGTTGATCTTGGTAGAATAGAGTTGTATCATTCCCTGAACACAGTCGATTTTGATCGTGAATAGTGTTTCTTTCGGTTCACTATGGTAGGTCATAGTTGTGCAGCTAAAACCTTTATGGTTATTATTGGGTATGTATGGTTGGGAATTATGGTTGGCAATATGGTCGAAGGTTGTGACATATCTCTACCATAGTGCACCCCATAAATGGTTGAATATGGAGGATATATTGATAATAAACAACCTAGATCTCGACCATAATCATAGTTGTTCTACTATAATCGCAACCATTATTTCCGACTGGGTTGGGGATTGCTCTTAAGGTAATTTCTCATAGATACATTTTTCGGTTAATTTGTGGTCTTATAAAGAGTGAAGGTGGGAAATTAGGTAGGTTAGGAATTTGACACAACAGTCGACGTGTGCGGCGTTCGTTCTGTGTTGATGCCTTACTCTGCCTCTTCAGATAACGCCATCTTTCTTTCACACTTCAGGTGTGCAAATTTAAGAAGTTACCAAGTAAAACGGAGACTGCTGGCGACCTTAGTTTAAGCTTTTCTTGAGCGGAAATGAGAGCTAAGACCCTTGAATTAGTTTAACATATTCCTATCGAACTTCGTTCTAATTAATTTCTTATTCATATTGAGATTGCTTATTCAAATTAAATATTTTCTATTACCATCGTTAATATAAAACTCAATTACAAACTTATTTTTTTTATTCTTGTTTCTCTTCTAAACTTTATGGATTGCGAATGACGTGTCGTTGTTTCAGTTAACCGTAGCGTGTACGAACGACTGTACGTGGCGGTGTTGGGGCCTTGAGCGTTTAGTTGTGCGCACATTAATAATCGTAATTATAATGTTTATTGAAACGTGAAGTACATTAAAAAAGTATCACCGGTAGAATATGAAGCAGTAACGCTAGTAAAGTAGGCATCACGTGTCATACCCATGGGTAGCTTAATAGCTAATCGGGCAACTACACAAAACGGAGATACAACAAGTGGACATATCACAATAAAAGTCCGCTCCAGTTTATGCCAGCCACTGCAATAGTAGTAAGAAAGAGAGGCATATAGTGTGACACAATCTAATACTAAGAATGACCGTCGTGTGTTTATAAATATATTTATATGTTCTGTGTCACGCTCTTAATGAAATAGATAGGCGGAAATTAGCCCAGATTGGAGGCTCTAGTGCTCCTCTCAAGCTCCATTGAAAGTGATCGGCAGAAAATAGGCCATGCTGAAGATGGCAAACATATCTAAAGCAGGGACAGTTGAAATTCCAACAATGAAGACATCGCAGGCTTAGTCTGATTTGTACGAGTATTAGCTTCTCCATACATCGAATCTACGGCAAAGTATAGGGCGACCTTATGTGTGAATGCACTTCTTGCATTGCCGAAGTTGAAATCGTAGCACTGAAGATGTCTGAAGCTTCTGTTGGCATTCTCATGCTTCTTGATTCGTAGTTTCTTCCCACAGATGATTTCGTTGCATGAGCTATTCTTCCCACTTTGATGCAATTTTCAACCAAACCGACGAAACATAAGTTTTCACGGGCAGTAGACAAATATTTCTTCTAGCTTACTGTTTTCCTCTGACGAAGCAGTTTTCTCTACATAGGTCAAAATTTGAGCACCTCAAATGAAGCAGATATTTGAGGTGGAAAGACGGTATCAACGGTATCTTTGCTACGTACTGAACACATTGTATATAAGCTGGTATTTTGTTTAAGTTTGTTGAAGTGTTTTACTCAAGGTGTGAAGAAAAGAAGAAAATTGAGAAGCAAATAAGAGAAGAGGAGATTCGACACCGGCCTAGAAGCATTAGGCGTGAATTCTTCACGCACGGGTCTACTAGTGCGTACATAGTGCACACTGAGATTTATTCATGCACATCCATGTGTGCGTTCATGCAGGGCTCTGATTTTTACGTTTCACCTGCGTTATCTCCTTCTCTCGCGTCTACCTCTTCTGCCGCAACAGATGTGTATTGAAATACTCTGGAGATGTCTTCGGCCTACCTCATAGCTTCTGCTGTGGATCTTCCGCGTTGACACTTCTGCGGTTGACGTCATTTCAGATACTCTGAAGAATTAATTACGTCAGCGTTGTAATTTCAGCTGAGGCTTTCTCTCGTGTCTGCATTTCTGCAGTTGATGTGTCGCGAGATACTTCAATGACTTTTAGCCTGCGTCGCAGCTTCTGCAGGGGCTCTCTCGTGTTGATACTCCGCCGACTTATGTTTCGGGATACTTTGAGCCTTTTCTGCCGCTGGCGTGGTAGTTTCTACTGCGTCTTGAGAGACTTTGTAACTTGTTCTCTCTAGTCTTTTCCCCTGCGTCAACTAATATTTCTCTAAATTTAGATCTTCATATTCTGAAATTGGATGCTGGTTGTAATTGATGACTTTCATTATATTATGCACTTATTTAGGATTCTATGCTTGTAACCTGTCGAAGCCTGTGATTTGCCAATTATTATTGCACATTCGTGCTGTACTTTATACATTCGAGTAATTTATATCACAATTATCTAGTATTGAGGAGCCAGCCCGGTTCATTCTTCATTTCATTGATAAAGATTGCGAACTAAATATCGTTAAATTCAATTTTATAGGATATGCTTTGCAACTAAAGTAAAGTAAATCATTTTGAACCTTTCAAATTTTAGAATTTACTGTGTGTGGCCTAAGACTCGAATTCGTCCTTTGAACTAATCTTCATTAGGACGATTGTCTTCGTAAACTGTTTGATTTTATAACCAGTTCCCCGAATTATTGATTTAAACGAAGATTTAACGTCTGTGTTTAAATGGTTCCCATTAAGGAATTATTTTTATAACTGTGTTGGCTGCGTGCGCTTAGTTTGAAGTAGGCTACGGTTGTGATCGGAATGTTGCAGTTTCGCTTGTAATCTCGTATTCTGTCTAAATTGGTGTTTGAAAAGAAGTTTTGTACGTTGGGGAAAACTTATAATGTGTCCAGTTGCTGGTGTTATTGCAGAATCGGACCGAAAGTATACATTGTTGCTTTTGGTGGTGATAGCAATGGGAGGGTGCGATAAAAATGGCTGTATACCATCGAATTGACAACTTCACGCCAACCTAAAACAGTACGGTAAGTTTAATCCCTATTGCAGTGCTTTGTATTTGTCATCAGTGATTTTAACAGTGATGATATAGGTATTTCATCTTCCTGAACCTGCCAGTCAGAAGTTATCGCCAGATATAGTGCTATTTGATCGATTGAGAGAATGAGATTGCAGCCTAGGGGCTAGAGCTGTAGAGCAGTCTTGCTACTAATGGGAAATGTATGATGCTCCACCTGAGTTCCTGCATATGACTTAACTACCCAACTGGGACCACTGATTGCCTGGTGTAATAGGTAACTTTACTTTGAATAGTTTATCTCCATTCTATTTCTAAAAACCTGCTACCATGAACTGTGCTGCTCCTGTTTTCTGAAATTGCCGGAGAGAAGCTCCCAATTTTGCTTCTTAGAAGATTTGTTCAAACGGCTGGACATCCCTAAATGAAAATTCGGTCATAGTGCATAAACTGCACTTCTGGATTTTCGATATTCCCGACAATAGTGTGAGATGAATTCGTGTCTAACAATGTTAACAATCATATATCAGATGGGGGATATCCATTTGTGATGTTTTCAACAATGTATTCACTGAAATTAACATGCAAGGTGATTTAAATCATTTCTCCGACGGGCTATGTATGTCCGCCATCTTCCACTTTCCTGCATAACGACGTCAACAAGAACAATCACGCCCGTAGGCCGTTTCGTAATACGGTGCTTTGTCATGGCGTGAAGTGGTTGCAGTGAAAAAAGTTGGTCAATAATTCTAAAACTATACGAAAATAGTGATGCCGTGTGATTTTATTAATTAATTTATCTTGCTACAACGTGGCTCTTACTCATAAGGTTAGGTAGGCAAGGACTGGTTCTGCTAATATCCTATGAGAAATTATGTAGGCTATACCAGTCTAGTGCAGATAAAGCTGTTGCTGTATGGATATTAGCTGAACCAGTCCTTGCCTACCTAACCTTATGGGTAACAGCCCCGTTGTAGCTCAAAATATGTTTCCCCCACCCAAAATGTTCATTTTAGTATCCCAAAATACTAATTCAACTGCAAAATTTCTTGAAAATGTCAAAAATACAGAAGTGCAGTTTATGCACTATGACCGAAAATTCTACTGAAAATTTCATTGCGAATATCCAAAACACTGAAGCCCGTAATGTGAACATATACCCTATTCTGCATATTTTAAACAAGCAGTATATAATGTTCAGAACCTTTAGGAGAAAATGCAAATGTGCCGCCAAGAAGATTACTATAACCCTGCTGGGATATATACCGGTATACCCTTTTTAGTGGAATGCCTGAGGCAATGCAGAGTCTTTGTTTAGATTGCATTAGATAGGCGGCAATAGACTAACCAAAAGGCCCATTCACTGGAATGGAACTGGAACTTACCCTCTTATGAGCTAGGTACTGCAGTTATGTTAGTAGGGTAAAGAGCACCGTAGAAAGAGTAGAAAAAAAAGGGAGGGATCTCAGCCAAAGAGACGATCATCAATGCACGCAGGTAAGATCAGGAGCTGTTGATATGCGGAGCTTAGAGATGTCAAACGGTGTAGTTGGAGTGGAAGAGAGAAGAAGACGGATTAAGGTGGCCTCGTAAGCTTTGGCCGTTAAGAGTTTGCGACTCCTGGAAGAGGAGATCTTAGCTATGAAGGATGTCTCTTCCAAAGTATGCCAAGACTATTTTTAAACGCGTTGACTAACTCCGCACCAAGAACATCGGAGAAAGTTATGCCAAATGCTAACTGTGAATCACGAAAAAAACTGCTAACATAAGATTGTTCTTCGAACTTTATTCTTGAGTTTTTGACCGTTGTTTCGCGAGCGATCATTGAGGTCTCTTTCAAAGAGTCCCGCTGTAGGTACATCGTTGAAGATATTCGAAAAATTGAATGTTTTTACTGGTTGCCTGCTGTGTCGTCTTTGCAAGAGAGAGACCAGACCCAGTTCTTTTAGGCGACATTCATACGGCTTGTTTCACAGCTGAGGTATAAATTTTGTTGCTCTGCGTTAGACTTTTTCCATGTTATCGATAACTTTACGCACATGTGGCGACAAGAATAATATTGAACAGCAAAATCCTGAGTGTGGCCGCACTAATGCCTTGTACACGGAATGATGATGTTCTTGGACTTGTATTCAAAATTTCTGGTGATGAATCCCAGTACTCTGCTTGCCATTTTCACATTCATGTCAACTCGCTGGCTGTGTAGTAGTTTGTCTGCAATAGCGTTTTGCAAGTCACGTTGTTGGGTGACAGCAGTCAATTCTGTCCCGTTTATTTTCAATGTGGTTGAAGGGCTCACCAGCCTTACGTGCATTATGCATTACTGAGCATTTGTCTACATTAAAGCTAATCTGCCACGTTGTGCTCCCTTCAATGAGGTGGTCAAGGTCTTGTTAGGGTTCGGCAGTTTTCGTGGCAGAATGACATAGTTTAGTATCATTTGCAAATTTACTGATTTTACAGCGGATGTTAAGATCGAGATCATTGGTGCAAATTTAGAACAGAAGTGGGCCAAGCACGCTACCTTGTGGAACCCCTGATGATACCTTCGTCCAGTCAATCGTCTTCCATCAAGCTTGACTCGCTGCTGCCGACCCTTCAGCCATGCCCCGATCCATCGTAAATAGTCTCCCTGGATGCCACGGGCAGACTCCATATACAACACCATAAAAAAGGAAGACTTCCACTGCATTTACCGATATAGAAAACATGAAACCTCTACATATCACACCATGCGTGGAAGCGAGTGTAATAATTATTGTTGGAAATTTATTTCCAGAATATTTAGAATAATATATTGCTGATTTTAGAGTAGAAAGCATACATTATATGAACATTCTTGTATCAAAAGTTGGTGCAATTCATGATAAATGACGTGCAATCTACCAAGAGATGGGCTATGGTTAAATTTGTCCATCTGTTTTGCTCTTCCACTTCTTTCCTGACTTGCTGTTGCCTTGCGCGTTGATTCACCCTCATGCATCAATTCCCCGCTTCTATCAACATACCGAATGTCCCTTACTTTTTCTCTCGTCAAGCACAATAGTTTTGCCGGGAGTCTTGAACAATTTTTAGTTTAGATTTAATGGTTTATGTCTCTCCATCCCACTTGCCACTAGGTGTATTGAAATCAGGCTCTCTATAGGAATCTGTTTAAAAATTTAACTGCTAGTATATTTAGATTTTTTTATTACATGCTCTCCTCAGGGCTAGAGAATGGCTCATAGACCATGGAGTTAGATTAGTTAGGTTTCCCCTTCCCATGTTATAGGGAACAGTGTCACCAGGGGGTTTGTCTAGGCTACCTTGGTCATTAGCTAGGCCTTCAGGACCTCTGTCTTTCGTGTTCACTTTCCTTCATTCCAATTTCATACTGCTACTGATCTTTCTTTCTTTCTTCTGGGCTTCCTCTTCTTTCCCGATTTACTGTTCCCGTGTGCGTTGATCCTGTGCGGGAACACTTTCATGCATGGATTCCCCGTTTCTATCGATACACTATAGGCCTATGTCCCTTGTTTCTCCCTCTGTTAGATCGCCTTCGTTGTGGATACGACGGCTTATACAATATAATATAATACTAAAGTCTAGTGATAGCGAAGTCCTAAACTAAATATTATAATGGCGTTCCCATACGCATTAATACACTGTGGGAATCCCTCGTGCGTGGGCTCCACGTCTCCGGCGACATATTGTGCGTTCCTTTTTCGTTTGTGAGATCGCCGTGGTTGCGGAAACTCAAGATAAAACAACTGAACGTGATAATAGCCCTGACGAGGAAGCCAAGCAATGCACCGCGCGTGATGACGTCACTCGATTAGCCCCAGCCACGCGTAAGGCCTTGTTGTATAAGTGGCCTTGCGTAAATAGTTACAGTTATGAACTAGAGCACTCTGAGAGCGCATACCACAGCCAAGCAAGGCAACGGTAACGAAAAATTCCAATCGGCTCTGAAACCATGGTTTTGTTTGTATCAACACCAAAGTCTGATCACTAGTGCTTTTTGATGATATTAACAGTGTCCTTAATTTTCTTGGAGATCCGTTCATAAAGTTTTCAGTTATGCAGCCAGAAAACATTTTACCAAACATACATAGGTCAAACACACAAACGGACCAACCGATCATCACCAAAATTTAATCAATTATGTCTTTTAACATCACTAACAATTCCTGATAATTTTATAAAGATCCATCCATTTGTTTTAAAATATTGTGCTAACAAACATTTTAACGAACATTGGTCAAACACAGAAATGGATCTACCGATCATTACCAAAACTTGATCAACTATGTCCTTTATTATTACTAACAACTCTTGAATATTTCATAAAGATCCAGCCGTAATTTTTCGAGTCATTGCCCTAACAAACATAAAATGAAACACTGCGACAAACAAACGAACGAACCAACAGATTATCAGAAAAAAATGATCATTTACTCTCTACAATAATCCCAACAATTCATGTAAATTTCATGAAGATCAGTCCATTACTTTCTAAGTTATGGCGCTAACGAAAAATTGGAAGACAAACAAAGAGACAAACAAACGGATAAACAGATCTTCACCGAAAGGTAATCATTGGTTTCTCATAGCATAAATAACAATCCCTGTAAATTTTGTCAAAATCGGTCCATATTTTTTTTAGTTATCTTGATGACAGACAAACCCGACGAAACATAACCTCGTTGGCGGAGGTAATAACTTACTACTCACCGGAGAAGTGCACATCGTAGTTGACGTAATTTGTTTACTTGTTTGCATGCGGAGCATCACCAGCCTAGGCCGGCATTAGCGCCCAGTTGATATAATGCGTAAGGGGACCAACCCCGTTTTTTGCAAGCTTTCTTATTTGTAGTCCAATTTTACGAAATTGTGCAAACAATATGTAAAACTGAAAAAGAAATGGATTTTGTTCATGACATTTTTTCTGTTTTCCTTGTAGTTTTCTTTCTTTTCGCGATTTTCCTGGTAAACTATGAAAAACGGATGTTTTTCAATAGTATGCTTTTTTCTACAATTTTCATGCTAGGAAAAAAAGAAAACGGTTTCTGAAAGCCAAAGATTCTGGCTACAATCTCTAGTCGGCTTTTTTTTTCAATTTCCTTCTGTTCTTTGTACAAGTTTGGTCAGAGCAGAAGAAATTTGTCTTCTCATGGAAAACACGTTTCACGCCATTTTTCCCTCTTTCTTCTCTCGTTCCTCCGAAACTCATCCGAAACTTAAAAAAAAAAGAACCACGAGAGAAGATAGCCCTAGTTTTGAACTTTTCAAAACAGGTTTCGTTTTTTCATAGCATGAAAAATGTAGAAAAAACATAATATCAGTGCTAAAAAACATAACTTTTCACTGGAGCCAAAAAAAAACATGATATCTGTAAATATAGAGATGTATCTAAAAAACATAACTTTTCACTGGAGCCAAAAAAAAAAACATGATATCTGTAAATATAGAGATGTATGCATGTTTTCTTTACCGAAATTCATCTAATTATAACCTGTGATAAGTATTGCGAAAAAAAAATAAAGTAAAAATTCCAAGAAAAGTCCTGAATTCACCGTTTTCGATGAAGTTTTCTTTTCAGTGGGCATGTATTATATTTCTATTTATCATCCAATTTGAACAAAATTTGCATCACATATGTAAAATCAAATTTAGAATCGATCTTATTCACACATTTTTTCCGTTTTCTTTGTCTTTTTCTTTATATTGGTGATTTTAGGATAAACTGTGATTTTTTTATATTATTGTATAAACAGCAATAATAAACATAATAAACAACACACGAATTTAAAAATGATAGACTAACGCTAATATACACTAAATGACTAATAACATACACCATTAGAAAGCAATTACCATGCCAGTAATAATTGAGAATCAGAAATGGAAAGATATAATTTTATTTGTACTGACCCTAACAACAGTTGAAAGTTGTTTCGTATTATTCCAATTCCAACTATAAGTACTAAATAATGCACACATTCTGGTTATATGTTTATTTCCTCTGAATATATAATAATATATATATATATATATTGTAATAAATATATAATGCAACTTTTTTTGTGCAATAATATATTCAATAATAGTGTAATATTATATATAATACTATAATATTGAGACTATATTATAATGCTATAATATTGATAGATAAAATGAATATGAACTACATTATATGCATTTATATTTCCATAAATACATATATTGTGCTTGCACGAAGTAAAATTTTGCTCTGCAATACATATTTTAGACTTATGCAATGATTTTGATTTTTTTTCAAAATATTTGAGTAGCCTATACGCTGAAAATATGAATATAAATAGAAAACGACAAAGAAAACAGAAGTTTACATGAAATGAAATGTTTTTATTTTCTCATTTTACATATAACTACCAAATTTCAGCGTAATCGATTGACATTCAATATTTGCCCACAAGGGGTACTTTGACCCCATTTTGGGGGGTTTCCAGTGCGCCCAGAACTCTATTTTTTTATCAGAGGTCTGCCTCCCCCAAGGTACAAATTACACTATAAAACCAAAAATAGCTAAATTTAACTATTTTCGCTGGGATGGTCCCCTTAAAAAGAAATGACCATTTACTCTCCATAATAAACCCAACACTTCATGTAAATTTCATGAAGATCAGTCCATTACTTTCTAAGTTATGGTGCTAAGAAAAAATAGGCAAACAAACAAACAAACGGATAAAAAGATCTTCACCAAAAGGTAATCATCTGTTTCTCCTAGCATAAATTACAATCCCTGTAAATTTTGTCATAATCGGTCCATACCTTTTTGAGTTATCTTGATGACAGACAAACCCGACGAAAACATTACCTCGTTGGCGGAGGTAATAACTTACTACTCACCGGAGGAGTGCACATCGTAGTTGACGTTTTTGTTTACTTGTTTTCATGCGGAGCATCACCAGCCGAGGCATTAACGCCCAATTGATGTAAAGCGTAAGGTTCCATCCCTCAACATAGCAGTTGAGCTAACTGTCTAAAAGCTACTGTACGAGCAATAACTCTCAGGACGGGCAGCGACTGTCAAAGGAACAAGACGATTGATCTAAAATACGTAGACCCCTACGAAATAACCTAAAAGTTGTCGCGTTACTCATTATCACTCATTAAAACGCCTGGAATCCCGAGTTCACAACACTATCACGGAGCGGCCATGTCTAACCAGCACTATAGTAATCTGTAATCAGCTTATAAAAATTTGTATGGCGATTTTGTCCTATTCTTCCTTGAGAAAATTTCAGTTTTCCCAGACTTGAAAGCAATCTTGTTTGCATCAGTTCTTCTGTTGTCGACACAAATTTTCGATTGTGTTCTGGTCCGGTGATTGATTTGGTTATCCAACCATATGAATATCCATTTCTTTCAAACAGTTCCGAGTTAATTTAGCGTTGTGTTTTGGATCATCATCCGTTTGAAGCTTCCACCCATCAACTAACTACTACTACTAACAAACTAAGTACTTCGACTACTAGGCCTACTATTAACTACTGCGAATTGTCTTCCTAAATCTATTGGTATTTGACTTCTTCCATCAATTATTTCTAGTTTTCTTATCCCATTAAATGACAAATCAGTAGTAGTGGGTAAAGCTGCCAGATAGCCCTTTTTGAGGGTCACTTCCGGTTCCGTCTAGTGCCGGTTTCTCAAGCCTCGCCCACTTCCGGTTCGCACCCCCGTTACCCCCGCTACAGTGGAATTGCACTGGCCGTTCTAAACCGGAAGCTCACACGCGAGGAGAACTCTCCCTCAAGAAGGGCTATCTTGTTTGCGTTACCCACTACAATCAACCGCACATAATAGTTTCCTTCCTCAGGGTTCAGTGTAAGAATGCTATTTTTCAAACCATAGGCCTATGTGAGTTTTTCATTGCGGCCCAAAGTTTCGGTTTTAGTCTCATCCAACCAAAAAATTTGTTTAAAGAAGCCGTCCATTCCATTTCTAATGTGGTTTAGTAAATTCCAATATTAATTTTAGGTTCTCAGTATTGTGGGAGTGAAGCCCGGTCGGGATATATTTTTATCAATTGATTGAGCATGAAATATTGTTAATATCAAAAAATGTTCACGAATGAAAGTGTCTTATAAAAGGTTGGTTTATAACATAATAAGAGGGTTTTTTTGAAATCTCTTCTGGTTATATGAGTGACCGTTAAAGGGTTAATTATGGTAAATTCATTGTCTCAGGTTGTGGTCAGGTAAATTTTATTGATATGTCATTAAATAATTTGCCAAATACATTCGTGTCTCTATACATGTTGGTCAACCATTAGCATCATCACAACAGTAAACACTTGAAAAATTAGCTGCAATATTCCCCTCTTCTTATCCTGCGGATTGAAGCGATTGTCAAATGACGCCTGGACAGTGTGCATGTTCATGGGGCAAGGTTGTTTGCAAACAGATATACTGTAGAACTTGTAATTCTTCCCGAAACCTAAGTACCTTTAGAAATATTGAATATAGTTCTGTTTGTATGTTTGAGAAATTGTACTCTCTACTGATTTCTGATGTAGGTTTGTTGCGATTTTGTAAGTCAAGGATTCCCAAATTCACATACGTTAGTTGTAGTCTCGAGGAATCT
The DNA here is from genome assembly GCA_001587735.2 of Parhyale hawaiensis. NCBI lineage: Eukaryota > Metazoa > Arthropoda > Malacostraca > Amphipoda > Hyalidae > Parhyale > Parhyale hawaiensis. Next base: position 5,949,817 of record LQNS02000231.1, read on the forward strand.
CGAAGTGAAACCCTCAAGTGATAAATACTCTGAAATTTGTAGCATTGAAATCAATGACTGCACACTATCTGTAGCTTCAATCAACACTAAGAATGACCGTCATGAGTGTTATATCTATTTAGTAATTATAATTATACTAGTTGGGCCCGGGGGAAATTCCACGGTTAGTTAATGTTCACTTTTTACAATGAATCAATCATAACCTTAGCTATTATACGTCACATTAGTTCCACATAATGCAGCTTCTTAACCTAACTTAACCTACCCATAAATAGCGCCTGCCCCTTAATCCTTACGAACTGCGTCTAACCTCGAGTCTATTGCACACGAGAGTCAAAACATGGGTACGTTTCTCCCTATCCTTGTCATTACGCTGCTGTGTATGCAGCTTTGACTGGTTACCTCCGCCAAGGTGGTTATGTTTTCGTCGTGTTTGGTTGTCTGTCTTTTTGTCTGTCACAAAGATAACTCGAAAAGTTATGAACCGCTTTGGATGAAATTTACACGGATTGTTAGGTATGTTAGGAGGAACAGATGATGAACTTTTGGTGAGGGATATGTCCATCAGTTTGTTTGTTTGCCTCATTTTTCTCGATACCATAACTCAAAACGTTATGGATGGATTTTGATGAAATTGACCTGAGTTGTTAGGTATATAACAAAGAGTAAAAGACTAGCTTTTGGTAATGATACGTTTGTTCGTTCGTTTGTCACTCTTTTCAATTTTATGCTTGTTAGCACAATAACTCAAAAAATAATGAATGGATCTTTATGAAATTTATAGGGGTTGTTAGTAATGTTAAAAGACATAAATGAAAAAATTTTGGTGCAGATCGGTTTGTTCGTTTGTATGTTTGACTCATGTTTGTCATAACGTTTGTTAACAGTAGAACTCAAAAAGTTATGAACGGATCTTCAAGAAAATTAAATAAGCTGTTATGAATATAAAGGGGCACAAATGATTAGATTTTGGAGTTTATACAAAGAAAATTATGGTTTCAGAGCCAGTTTGAATTTTTTTCTACCGTTGCCTCACTTGGCGGAGGTATGCGCTCTCAGTGTGCTCGAATTTAATATTATTTTTATTCGAAAACTGCTTAATTTCCGAGTCGCTGCAGCTATTCCTCTACAGCGAGTGCACCTACATCAGTTTCGACTCTACATTTGAATTTCTATTGAGTTTCAATTCCCAACTGTACTTACTGGGAATTGGTGTGTCTTAGTAGATTCAACAGTTATCAGGTGCACAGAAACATCTGTAACAGGAACGTGAAGCGCTTTCTTATTCCGAACTCGTACTTAGCGGGCTTAACGTAGCCCGTGTATCCAAGTCGTAGCAAGTCCATGCCAAGTCACTCTAGACACTGGATCACCGGTGAATCTCACAGATGTTTTACCAGCAATATTTTGGTCTTGTATATCATGAAGGACATAAAGACAGCATAAAAATAAAATATAGCATGTTCACTCATCGGAGGTGCTGTTCTCATTACTTTTTTTCTATATTTACGTGCCTTCGCTAACCTTTGTTTCTCATTTTCTGAAGATAACATAATTTAGACTTGACACTTTTAACATGTCCACTTTTCACCGGTATTCGATGACTTCAATTCTATAGTGAGACCCGTGGCTGCTTTATACTTTATGAGTGATAGCTTTCCCACAAGAACGAAAGACTCCGCCCATTTTTTTTTTTTCGGCAACTGGTTCATGTCGCTGAAAGCAAATTTTCTCTCAGTTAACGGGATTTCTTTAAGCACCGCACTTTCGTTTGAAAAGTGCAGTTTGGATTGAAACAGTTCATAACAGTTCTGTTTGCACCGTATCATGGCTACTAATTTTCCCTCATTTAGATCGGAATGCTACCCCAGCAACGTGGATATTACAAGATATGAAAATCTGTATCATGATATGCATGATCCGTGAAAAATGAACTTCATCTCTTTACTTCGAAACTGACTGAATATTACTTCAGGAGCGAGCCGAAAGAAAACAGCAGTGGTTGAACTTCCTGCCTGAGAAAATCAGAGCTTCTTGCAAGTTGACGCTTCCGCTAATGTTGAAAGCGTAACGTACAGAAACATCGACGGACAGACGTACGGATGTGGCCTTAAGCAGAATTATAATATAGACTAGACGGCCGTTGACCCGATGGGTCGTCATCACGATTGTCTTTGCTTTGGTAAAAAAAAGTGTTGTTCAGCTGGTCATAGACCACACGCTATTTGACCGTTCACTGCTGCCCGTACTGGTCGCCATCAGCAGCTTCTTTGCTTCTCTAATGAATATTTAATACACAGCCTGTAAGCAAAGTCAATTTATATTTTACATATTGAAGTTATACTTCCTGTACCACCTTTGGATTTAATGTGCCCGTTCTTGCAGCCGAGCTCAGGTTTAACTTCCGTAACAGATACAATCGAATTAAACCTTCAACTCTCGAATTTCTTTCTATGTTAAATCGAAGAAACTGTGTGCAGACAAGACACAGGCAATTAAATAAAGAAGCAAGGTTCACAGACTTTTAGTATAACATAGACACGCTCTTGAAGAAATAGATTGCCGAAAAATTGACCATGTCGCGAATTTTTTTCATCAAGTTGTGTTTTCATAAGGATCAATGACTAAGTTGCAGAAGATGGCGAAAGTGGGATCCTTATCCCTTTACCTGAATGCTTTTGATGCTTGAAACACTTCTTAAAATTAAAACAATAAAGATACTTACAGCTTCTCTTAGTTGTTTGCTCTCAGTTCACGACGTAGAAATTCAATACGCTTAGATGATCAGCGAAGCCATGATTTTTGAAGGGGTGGTAGACTCAGTTATTTCTTCTAGCTTGCTGTCTTTCTTTGACGGAGCAGTTTTCGCTTCAAGAGAAAAACTTAGGCGTACTGAAGGCTACTCCTTCGATGTCTAGGATGCGCCACGGGAATTTGATTAAATTCAATAATGTTTTGCTGCTTGATATTGGAAGATTTTTCCGCATGTCACCTAAGGTGACACGGTTGTGTTGCTTAGATGAATAGAAAAGGAGAGCGCTTATCTTTTATGACAATTTGAGTCGGCTGTTGCAGCGCATCCCGCAGAAACTTTAATAACAAAAACATGTAAAATGAAAAGGGGTGTTCAATGATTTCTCGCTGTAATTTTTCACAGTGCGGGTAGTCTAGCTAGCGAAGGCGTGTAAATATAGAAGAAAATCAATAAGAAAACCCTATCAGAAATTATCGTCGGAAACAACTATGATTATGGTCGAGCTTGGTTGCAAATCATTCGTAATCACCGGCATTTATGGGGTGCTTTCCAACCTTTATGGTTGGGCTAATTCCAAGGCTTCCAACCATAACTAGAGCACCCTAAGAGCGCATACCTTCGCCAAGCGAAACAACGGTAGCAAAAAATTCAAATTGGCTCTGAAATCAGAATTTTCTTTGTATAAACTCCAAAATCCAATCATTTGTGTCTTTTGATAGTGACAACAGCTTGTTCAATTTTCTTGGAGATCCGTTAATAACTTTTTTAATTATACTGCTAACAAACGTTATGACAAACATGAGTCAAACATATAAACGAACAAACCGATCTGCCCCAAAATCTAATCATTACTTTCTTTCAACATTACTAACAACTCTTATAAATTTCATAATGATCCACTCATTCTCTTTTGAGTTATTGTGCTAACAAGCATAAAATTAAAAACGGTAACAAACAAACGAACAAATTTACGGATCATTACCAAAATTTGATCATTTGCTCTTTGCTATATACCTAACAACTCATGTTAATTTCATAAAAATCCATCCATAACTTTTTGAGTTATGGCATTGAGAACCATGAGGCAGACAAACAAACGAATAGACATATCTTCACCAAAAGTTAATCATCTGTTTCTCCTAACATACCTAACAATTCCTGTAAATTTCGTCCGAATCAGTTCTGAACTTTTCGAGTGATCTTGGTGACAGACAGACAAACACGACGAAAACAAAACCTCATTGGCGGAGGTAATTGAGGAAGGAAAGTAGTCCTTAATCAAGGATGTTTTTTCAACCATGTTTCCATATCTACCCAACCTTCTGTCACCGGTAATCGCCAATAGCATTTTCCTCCCTATTCACATATATTACAATATGTAAATTATTTCCGATACAAATTCGCGTCAACACTGGATGCCTGCTTTGAGTTACTGATGATTAGTTGCTTATAAAAAAATAGTCCGATTCATACGTGCGTCTTAGGCCTGCAGCTCAGAATGGTCAAAGCTCTAAAACTTCAAAACGATGCTAGAGCAGAGGCCTGAACCAGTCTGTGCAGTTTACACACGTGTATTTACAACTTCTTTACTTCTAAGTTGGAATAGAGAAACAGACTAGACAGCTTATTCCGGGGCCACACTGGGCATTTATACACACAACTTCATGCAAGGATGCGAGATTCGGACGTCATTTATGCCACGGTATCCACGCTACCGATTTTAAGTATGAATCGAATTAGCCCGCGAGGTGCTCATCCTCGCAACCAGTTGGGCGTAGAAATGCATATGTGGCCCCGGCATTAGAGGAAGTAACAAATCCATACATGAATTTTGGCCTTGCCCGTTGTCAGGGTATGTAAGGCTAAATGTAACATAATATTGACATCATTTTACACAAAGCTAATGGGAATATATTCTTGATGAAAATTTACGAACATCAACTGAAAAAACTCAGAAATGGATAGCAATATTTGATCAAAGATTGCAATGCGGTTTAACGAGCGATACAATAAACAAATGATAACGATAGCAAAATCGGGAAACAATAGATAAAACTAAAAAAAACGTCAGGCGTAGAGCGTCCATACATACACTGCACGTTTTTGCAATTCATTGACAGGTAAGAAAAAATTTGAAAATGTGCTCAATGTTGGCAATATAATATGCATTTTTAGTTTTTTTGCATCCAAACTTATCGTCACATAATATTTTTTTGGCCGATTATGATGGGAATCCTAGCCATGTCATCATCCATGGCTATCCATACATATTCTTCCTCAAATTATTATTATGCAAAGCGAGCGAAGAGCCGCGAGGGTAAAAGGCAAGGGCCAAAAAACACAAGGTCCCCACGCCACCCAACGCTCGAAACAGGAAACGACAACATATGTGACACCGAAAACAGCAAGAAATGGCATATGAGAATCAATTACCGGAGATGGAACGATTGATTCTGCCTTTAAAAACGTCCAAATCCGCATCTACAAAAACTGATCCATCCAGCGCGTTCCACAGCTGACCACAACGATACATAAATGACCGCTGGTACTGAGTAGTGCGCGCCCGAGGCAGCTGAACAGCGAACTCGTGAAGCGCAAGAGCTCCGCGAGTGCGCCGCTGGGGCACATGAGGGACTGGCACCAAGGGCCCAAGAGGGTGCTTATCGTTGTGAAAGATTTTATAAAACATGCACAACGAAGCAACCCTGCGTCGGTGCTCAAGATTACGGTTAAAGAGCCCAGTACACAAATCAGAAGCACGAGACATCACTCTGTCCAGGAGCCGCAGGTGGGACGCAGCAGCCGAGGCCCACACAGGAGAACAATATTCCACTATAGGTAGAAGGAAGCTCCAGCAACACTTGCACACAAGGACAGGGTCTGCAAAAACTCTCGATGCTTTCCTTAAAGTACCCAGCCTCTGAGATGCGGAGGCAGCTACATTACGTATGTGGGACTCAAACGTCAACTTCCCATCAATAATAACTCCCAAGACCTGCATACTATGAACCTCATCAACGACAACACCATCAAGAGTGATAGGTATAAAATAATGAGAGGAATTCCACTCATGATCGTACGTACGGAACTCCGTTGATAACCTACCATGGTTATGGAAAGAAACTAACCCTTAGTCGTACGTGAGGAATTCCACATATATTTTCGTTTAATTTGGGGTTGGAATTCCACTGAAAATTATTTTGTTCGAAAAAAAAACACTTATATTTTGCTATATTTCAACCTTTCCGTTCATAATCATCGGTATTTCAACCTAAAATTTCTGATTGGGAAGTACTTCCGAAGAGAGAGATTGTTATATTTGCTTTTATGCTGTCTTTATGTTCTATCGTGATATACAAGGGCGAAATTTTTGCTGGTAAATCATCTGCGTGATCCACGGTGACATAGTTAGCGTCTTGATGGGTTGTGTAGAGAGACGATGTTTCTGTACGCGTGGTAACGGTAGAATCTATGAAGACATAGATTTCAAATATTTACAGTTGCAAATTAAAACTCCATAGAAATTCAAAGAGATAGTCTAAACTGAGCAAGTGGCTTTCTCTCTGGCGGAATAGCTGGTGGGACACGGAGTTTAAGCAGTTTTTTAATACAATAATATTAAACAAATCGAAGCTGCGCATACACAGCAGCGTAATGGGAAGGATAGGGGAAACGTTCCTATGTATCTACTCTCGTGTGCAGCAGACTTGAGGTTAGGCGCAGTTCGTAAGGATTAAGGGACAGGCGCTATTTGTAAGTTAAGTTCAGTTGAACAGCATCATTAGACTGAACTAAAGTAAGTTATAATAGAGTAGGTTAGGATTTCTTTATTAATTTAATAAGTGGGAACAAACCATGGAATTTCCACAGGTAGTGCTAGTAGTAATAGTTTTAGGTGCATCATGCTCCAACGGATTTGTTTGAACGAACGATTATTTTTTACAAAAGACTCATTAAGGGTAAGCACTTCATTATATTTGTGAGGGGCGGCAACTACGTAGGATTTACCGTGTCAAAGAATTAATTATTTCCGGTTACTGAGATGAGGCAATACTTGGTACCGGGTGGTATGAGACAGGCGAATTTCCTCCCTGTGCTACAGGGCCAAAAGAATAATTGCCCTACACCAGTGATGCCTTAACTTCAGTTTTCTACGCATCCCCAGTGAAAACAACTTGTAAGACTACGTAAAACGGCAATACCTTCCAATATGATGCACCAAATGACCAGAGTCTATTTCAGTAGATATTTATTACGTCAAGAGCAATGTCATTTAGTTAATATAGCAACAGTCGAAATTTAACTCCATACGCTGAAAATATAATTAATTACTTCGGTGATATCACTGCAAAATGGAATAGAGTGAAATTTCGCATCTAACTCGCATGAATTTATTTTAGACTGTCCATATTGAACTAAAATAATCTATGTTGCGATCATCGTTATTCAGAACTATCTAATGTTTTCTATGATTAATGAAGTAACATTAAAGAGGTAATTACCTTACAATTAAACTTTCTAAATTGATGAATAATGCAATAGTTCTGTAGAAGATGTAGTTTTCATTTTATAACTTCAAATAAGCTTTTAATCCGCATCATCAACGCAATAACAGAAATAACACATTCTTATAGAAGCTTTAAACGTTATAAACCAGTCGGGGGTCCGTGCTTGAACCAACAGGGGGCCGTAGGTTCACGTGCATCCCCAATGGGATACACTGCTCTAAGCTATGGATTTTTCTTGTATAAATTACCGTGACTAGCAGCTCGCCTTCTCTATGGAGCTTCATGATTACATTGGGTAACAGCAGAACTCAAAGCGACGTGTGATTTCCAGCGTATCAACTTACTGCCCTATATTGATGGCGTCACCATCATTGCCTTGTACCCTTTATTGAGGGCTGTAACTCTTGAGGTAAATATATTTTTTTCAGGATCTAGGCTGCTGATTTGAAAACTGCCGCTGGGTTGCATTTACGCTGTGTGAATTTTCTCCCCCACTGATTCTCCTTTCAATGTCATAATTATTATGCAACGATTTCTGCGGCTGCACCGGTTCAGTCCACTTTTGCTAAAGTGAAAAGAAGCGAGCAACTGTGATGTGGTTGGATTTTCTTTTCAGCGAGTATGACTTGTACGAATGAAACGAGATCTCTGTACACAAAAACAAGTCATTTACGCGACCGTTAACTGCAGAATTCCTCAAAGATAATATACCAAAAGTAAGTTACGTCTCAAATTTCGTCGTTTCTTTTACTGATCATCGGCACATAATAACCAGTAACTATTTACCCTTTTTGGAGAGTGTAATTTCGTTATGGCGAAAGTGAAATTGATAAATCCAGTAATAAAAACACAAAGCATCGGCCCTTAATATTATTATTATTATAGCGACGCGACAGTGCTGTAAACTGTGTGCCTAATTAACGAATCCTTTACTTAAAACGATGTGCTTTGAGAAGTCAATTTGCCGGGAGAGATGCACAATAATAATAGGTAATTGATTTCATGCATACGAGATTTGGGCTCGTGAAAAGTGTTCTGGACGTGACTCTGAACGACTTAGTGCTGATCAGCTTACGAATTATTAATCAACTGCGACTTCTTGTTTGTTACGAGCATGCTAGTACGATGAAGCTTAAAGAACTAACTGCTCTGCACAGTGCCACACTATATGTATGCGCTCGTTCACTAATGCTAAAATGTTCGTGAATTCTGAACCACCAAATCTGCAGTATAAACTTGCTACCTCCAACTAGTTGCAAATTCATGCCGAAAACTTGGGCACATTAAAAATATTGTCTTGAAGAAGTTTTTATTTAACATCATGGAATAAGAATTACCAAGACGTCCTCTATTCTAAGCGATACGAAATATCAACGAAGATGCATACAGAAAAGCTGGTGAATTTTGTGAATGTCATGAAAATTTAATATATATTTCCAGCATAATGATAATGATTTCTTCAAGACAGGAGAGCTTTCGGTATGAATTTGCTTCAGCCGTCGTCAGGGAAAAGATGCATATAGGTCTTAGAGCTATATACTAAAGCACATATCCATACTACGGAAGAATACTCGACAGAAAAAAAAGAATAAAGAAAGAAAAGTAATTGCAATTAATATCGGCAGTCAATGAGCAGAGGAAGCATCTAAGTGTCTGTTAATCGAATTTAGTTCTTGTACACTGTACAATGATTCAACTACTCTACGCTTTACGAGATTACCAATTTTTAACTTTTTGCAGTACAGATACATTTTCAAAATCGAAGGAATGACTGTTTTAGCGGCAGTGTTGGTAAATTAATGACAACTCTTGCTTCCTCCGCACATTGCTTGCGTGTTCCTCGACGCTTGTTTTTCGATTCCTTCCAGTTTAAGATATGTTATTTTTTGAACTGCCCTCGAATGATTGACTTGATCTTGCGTGTCTCTCCCTTGCCGGGCCGTGCATGGTTGTCGGCTGCTTAATTCTTGACACTTAGACGTAATCTCTAACTTTGAAGACCCTGCATTGCAGTAAAGTTTGAAGGAGGATTGTGTATACGAACTGACGGAAAGTCGTCATGCCTAACCAAAGTTTTTTAGCAGCTGGTTTGGGAAACGATTGCTGCGATTATGAATTACCGATGAGGCGATAGTGCGAATGCATTTCTCATTTGAGTAGGTAGGCAAAAATAGCAGTAATCAAACAAACTATAGATAAATTTTAGTATTCTGTCAAAAAGGTAAACTGCGTGCTTGTTTGGACTGGTCCGATTAAACTACCTATATTATAATTCTGCTTAAGGCTCCATCCGTTCGTCTGTGCGTGCGTCTGTCCCGTGTCTGCACGTTACGCTTTTGCTGTTAGATTGCGGCAGCTTCAACTTGCAAGAAGCTCTGATTGTCGCTAGAACGAAGTTCAACCATAGCTGTCTTCTTTAGCGCTTCTTGAAAAAACATCAGTCGCTTTCAAAGCAATGACATGAAGACCATTTCACTCGTATCTTATCTACCGCTTTTAACTCCATCCGTTACCATTTTTTTTCAGCCGCTTGAGTGCCTAGGCGAGAGAAATTGGTGCCGCCCGCTAAAAATGCTGATAACTTTATCAATATTAGAGTTGTTTTCTTCAGAGTCTCAGAGTCATTTATTTAACTACTATTCCACCTATTTAGTAAAAAATATAATAGCTAAGAGTAGTTTTATTGTTAATTAAATTTAAATGCAAGAAAATTTTACCGGAGCGTACAGGGTGAATGCTCCAGCGGCACATCTGCAGCAGTTCTCATACTTTCACGGTAACTGCAGCAGCTATAGGCAACTGCACAGTGGCATTGCACTGATAGTTGCAGCAGAGAACAGTTAGAATGAGTCAGACTTCAATGATGCTGACTGACGTCGATCCAGAAGCGTGCACTCACGGAAATTTTATAACCAAAATTTTCTAAAAAAGTGATACTTAGCACGATTGTTGGCTTTGAAGTGCGAGTATCTTGGAATTCTGTTGATCCATATGAGAAATTACGAAAAGTCACGGAAGTATGGGCACTGAAACTTACTGAACGTAGATCAGCGAACGAAAAACGGTAGGGATGTACAATTTTGTCTCGCCTCGGAGCAGATAGGATAAGGTTAATTCTTTCACATTTTATGTTCGCTTTGCTTGTGGCGCTCGACGTTCTTAAGGCCGCGAGCACACTGGTTACTTTGTAGAGCCACAATTGGCAGCGCCAAGTGGCGGGGATATTTTCCCCCGTAGGTTCCCATTGTTTCAAAGTTTTGCCGATCACACTGGCGTGTGTGGCTCGGGACTGTAGCGAGTTGTCGCTCGTCCCCGCTACAGACACAGCGTTTTAACCCTACAAAGGGAGACCCGAGGTGTATCGCACCTCGCCCTGCAGAAACGTGTATATTTATTGCTTACAAATTTAAGATGAGTTGCTGGAATCTTGTGACTCTTCATAAAATGGTATTTTTTATTGTTTTGTGAAAAAAATAGGCGAAAATGTTACGCGCGAACGATGGATTTGGACAATCGATCGATCGCGTTGCGCAAACGGTGGATGTTGTAGGTATTAATCGAATGTGCACCCATCGATCGATTGTTTTGCGCGGACGATCAATATTTTTCTTCAACTTTCCCCATATTCTGAGTATATCGGGTAGGTTAGGGGAGGCAAGGCCTGTTTTTTTTTTTTTTTTTTTTTTCATTTTAAAATTCCGGGCACTGTCAACTTCTAGTCAATGGTGAGATGGGGTTAGGTGGTTAGGTTAGGCGTTTGAACGATCGATCGTTTGTGCAGCGCGATCCATCGATCGCGCAAATCGACCGATCGCGCCCAACAAAAATACAATACATAAGTGAAAATGCCATAGATTTTATGATAAATGGTCCCTATAAAGGGAGACCTGCGCGATAGTGCACTGCACCCTGCATTTTTACGGCCGGCAGCCCCGTACGTGTCAACGTCTGTTTATACTGTGCATCTGCATGTAACTTCATCCCAGGGTTATAATTACTAATGGACAACGAAGCTTTATACACATTATTTATAGTATTGGAATGCCCAATCTTGGTATTGATTGGGCAGCAGCATCGGGAGTAAGAATTAATGATCCAATAACAATTTATGTATTTCTCAGCGACCACCTGCCACTTACGTTCAACGTTGAAGATTATCCTAAAGCTGACTGTGGCAGTATCTTTATCAGAAACCTAACAAAGATGAACAGGACAGCTTTTCTGAACGATCTTGCTTCTCATGAATGGGAGAAGCTGCCACATCTTACACTGGACAATCAGGCCATGTTCCTGACAGAATGTCTTATTTCATCATTTGACAAATATGCCCCTTTAAAGCAAGTTAAACAAAAATTACGTCAAACACCAAGGCCATCTAAGTTACTTGTAACACTACGGAAGCGACGAGACAGAGTAAGATGGAGGAAAAACCAGCTGGTGTATCGGAAGCTCAGAAATCAGTGTACGAGGCTGGGCCGTCAGGAAACCCAAAATTACAATAAGGAACGTTTGTCAGGTTGTCCAAGCAACGTGTGGACAATTGTTCAAGAGGCCAATGGAGCAAGAAATAAAGATGTCGTGAAGCTGAAAGAAAATGGAATTATACCCTCCCAATTCAATGCTCTGCGGTTGCTTTTAATGACTTCTTCCTTGATAAGGTTGTCCGGATCAGGAATAGCATAGACAAGAGTAATCAGAACCACTTGAGTTTACTGAGAGCAGAGCAGCCAAACTCAATATTCAGAGAGGTCAATTTTCTCTTCACACCATGAAGGAGATCTAGAGAAGAAGAGATAGCTTCCTCTAGATCTAGAGTGAAGGAAGCTATCAGAAAAACGAAAACGTCATCATGTCCAGATGCATTTGGCATATCACTTGAAATGATAGATTGCTGCACCTGTACTGTCACTTCCCCTTACATGGGTTATCAACTCATCTATTTTGCTTACAGAAGTCCCAAACCATTGGAAACTGGCTAAGATCTTACCGCTTCACAAAAAGAAAGAGAAGAGCGACGTGACTAACTACAGTATACTACCGTCTTGCTCCAAGATTATGGAAGAAGTTGTACGCAGCAATTAGCAGTATATTGCATACAGAAAAAAATATTGTTCCCACCCCTCAGCATGGCTTTTAGCAGAACAAATCTACAATAACTGCATAAGGTGCAGCTACACATGACTGAAGGGCCGCCTAAATGAAAGGACACAAGGTTGGTACGCTATTATTTGATTTGTCGGCTGCCTTCGACTTGATAGATGCGGAGCTTCTTTGACAAAAGATGTCAATCTATGGCGCCACAAAGTCAACAGAAAGATGGATCTCAAGCTATTTGACTGGCCGGTCATAGAAGGTCTTATATGGAGGCTTCGAATCATCTGAGAAACCTATTGGTGTTGGAAGTCCACAGAAATCAGTCTTGTCACCACTGTTGTTTCATATCCTGACTAGTGATATAACAGAAGCTGTGTCAAAGGCATCTCTTATCTCTTATGCGGATGACACCACTGCATATTACGCGCAGCCTGATCCCAAGGTTGTTCTCAGAACACTTGAGGAGACTGGCGAAGAAGTCATACGCTATATGGAATGCAACTTCCTGGCGGCCAATGCAGATAAAACAAAACTTATAATATTTGGACAAGGAACTGGTGCATCTGTGAGGGTTGGAGGAAGCATAATCAAGAAAGTGATTCCGAGACTCTTCTGGGCGTCAAGTTATCCAAAAGCATGAACTGGACAGTTCAGATTGACTCACTCTCAATGGAGTTAGCAAAGAGGATAGGATTAATACGCCGTCTTTCAAGCAAGTTCCCAGCGCAGTCAATGAAGGACATTAATGTTCCACTTTTTACATCCAAAGCCCAATATGCTATTGAAATTTTTACTGATCCCACGTCGGTTTTGGACTCTAATCTTCATAAAAATCCTAATTTAAATAGGTTGCAAGTCCTGCAAAATAAAGCCATTCGAGCAGCCCTGAGGAGATAGCCATTGGACCGGACGAGCGAGAGGGATTTATTGTTAGAGGCTGGACAATCACGCATGACCGAGATCAGTTTGAAAGCATTTGGGAGAGCTGCAGTGGACCATCTTAGTCAGGTGGACAACTCAACTATGGTTGGAGAGCGCATTGTGACCCCACAGTTGGCAAGACCGACAAGGTCTGGAGCCAGAGGAACTTTTCCACCACAGGATTCGAAGGGAACTCTCCTCTCCAACATGTGTCTACTGTGGAATGCACTCCCGCAAGATCTGAAAGCTGA
>LQNS02000231.1:5976268-6007281 GCA_001587735.2 Parhyale hawaiensis
AAGAAGAAGAAGAACAGATTGAATAAAGATCAGTATGATCAGTATGAGAAGGAATCAAAATGGGCACGATAGACAGACAAGACGATCGTGACAACGACCCAACGGGTCACGGGTCGTCTAGTATTATACTAAAAGTCTATGAACCGGTCTTGCTTGTTTATTTACTTGAGTCTTGCTTGTTTACTTGTGATCTTGTTTGACACAGTTTCTTCACTTTTAGATAGGGAATAACTTCCATGATCCTCTGCGGGTATGGCCTATAGCCTACTCTGCCCTAGGGTATGGATTAGCTCTTTAATTCGATTGTATCTGTGATACGCACGTGGAAGCTGCCCCTTTGTTGCATGAACGGGCACGATAATTTAAAAGTTGCTCTGGAAAATACGACTGGAATACGTAACATGCAAATCGAATTTGCTTTCGTTAGACAAGCATAGAATCTGTCGACAGTGAGCCGTATGGGCAGCTCCTTGACGGGCAGGAGAGGACGGACGAATAGCGTGTGGTTTACGACCAGCTAAATGAGTAAGCACAGACGATCGTGACTATTATTATTATTATATTCAGAAGTTTAAGTCTCCGTTTCCACAACAAAGGCGATGTCACAGAAGAAGAATCAAGGGACACTTAGCGTGATAATAGACACGTGGAACCCATGCACCAGGGTGTTCCCACACAGGATCAACGCGCATGGGAACAGCAAGTCGGGAAAGAAGAGGAAGAACAGATGGAAGAAAAATCAGTATGAGTAACAGGTAAGAAGGAAGCAAAATGGGCACGAAAGACAGATAAGACGATCGTGATGACGACCCAACGGGTCACGGGTCGTCTAGTATTATACTAAAAGTCTGTGAACTTTATTTATTTGTGTCTTACTTGTTTGCACACTGTTTCTGTACTTTAAGATAGAAAGAAATTGAAGCGTCAATGGTGGAGGAACGCCTCGGGGGGAAGTTTTAAACTTCGCAATACAATCTATGTTACCTTTCAGACGTCAGGACGGGACAGACAGGTAAGGAGCGTTGTAACGTGGATACCGCTTGATATATAAGTGGAATGAACTAAAGAATTAAAATTTCGAATTTTTTGTCCCTTGGCCAGTATAAGCAGCTTAGACGATTGAAGAACAGCATCAGGTGAATATTTTTAAAGTTAATAGGAATATAAAACTTCGATATTAGATGGGAAGAAATGCGAGCGTTGAAGATTTAAGGACATTATGATTAGAAAAGGGGTAAATGGTAAGAGGTCCGCCTGAACTCGGCTACATAAATGCGTTTGTTAAATGTCAAGGTGATACAGGAAATGCTGACTGGAAGAGTGTAGAATATTTCTGTGAGAGAAAAGAAGCTTGCGATGGCAACCTCTACGGCAATTATTGACGCAAAAGTGGATCGTCAAATAGCATGAGGTCTATGACCAGCTGGATATCACCTGTTTTTTTTACGGAAACGAAGAACATGGTGATGTTGACCCAACGGGTCACGGACCCTCTAGTATTTTCTAATTTCAGAGGGAAATACTTGAAATTAGAACTTCGAACTACACTCCGTGCCACACTATTAACGAGCTTCTATTTTTTTTTACTTGTTCCAGAAACTATGCGATAATTCTTCATGAAATTTTCAACACGTCTTGGTAACGCTCACCTGCGCATACTGTTAAAAAATTGCAGAGGTCTGCGTGATGTAAACAACTTGACACCATAGTTGGTCAAAACATGCTGTTTCTGCAGTACCAAAGCAATAACGAGGTGTTCCGAATTGAGATTACATAGGGTTATAATTGTAGTTTAACCGATACTGTGAAGAGTTCTGTAACTATTGAATGGAGTAAATGTAAAACTAAACTAGAAATATCTAAAATGACAGGAAGATATCATCAAACTATGAACAACTATATCAGCGATCCTTGAAAGGTATGCGTTAGGTCTGATTAAGGTAAATCAATAATAGTTTCACGCCGTTGTATAATGTGAATTAACCCTTTCTCTACGGAAATTTTGCTCTTTTATGAGGTTCTGTAGGAGTCTCATAGATGACACTATCATTGTAGTCACTTGAGCTCACCTATAGTTTAGTTCAATCGTAGATAAAATACTACAACTGACTTCCGACGGATTGTTAAATATGTTGTCCAAATTCCCAGGGAAAGAAACAACGCACTGGTTTTAATAATCAAAACTTTGATGCGGGACAAATACGTACCGTCAGTATCGAAAGGGTTAACTGTGAAGTTACTAAGAACTCTGGCCATTGAAGCAAAAAACTTTTTGGCCTTGCCGGATTGAAAAATATGTCAAAAACCAATCTCTGTCGTACATTTAGGAAAGTTGCGAAGTCAGTCAGCCCCGCAACCGAACCGCCGTTGAATTAATACCATGTTAGAAATCGACTGGAATGGGCAAAGAACAACATGAAGATCAACTTCTGTAAAGTTATGCTCACCGATGAAGTTCGCGTTACCCACGATGGCCCCCATGGTTGGAGCAAAGGATGGGTCGTAAATGGTCGATCTCGCCCCCAGCGTTTGAGGCGACAACAAGGGGGTGGTGGGATTATGGTATGGTCTGTGATCATCGGGGCATATTAGTTGGTCTTTGGAAAATACCAGAAGGCGTTAAATTGACAGTTAATGCATCCATAAATTGTTTAAAGGAGCGTCTTGAGCCATGGCTAAAGAAACAGAGCTTAACATTTAGAAAAATCCCTATTTTCATGCCGGATAATGAAATAACAGAGTATCTACAACAGCTGGGGTTCTCTGGGATTCGAAAGATGCAGTGGTCGGCAAATTTTCCAGATCTGAAACCTATGGAGAACCTTTGGGCATAATCAAGCAACGACTGTACGCAAACAGACGTCAATTGACGACCAAAAATGAGTTGCGGGATGCTGTCTTAAAGATATCTCCGGAAATTGCAGCTGATGATATCACGAAACTTACGAATTCTATGGACCAAACGACAATTTCAAGTTATTGCTAAGGGTGGAAAACATACTCCTTATTAATATCAATTACGTATAAATTTCAACTGCTGATTTTATGTTAATATGACTTTGCTCATTCCTTTGTAGTTTTTGTTTACTTTTCAGTGTACAGAGCATGAATTACAGTAAAATAAATTGTTTGATTTGATGATTTTTCATTGGCCTCGTTAAAAGTTTCGCACTTGGATAAAGCAGCTTATTAGAAAACATAACATGTATTTCTTAACAACATAGTTTTTTGTTTGAAACTTATACCGTTTTTACATGTTGGTTATCCTAATTTTCCTGAAAAAGTCAGAAAGATTCTTAGGCAAGTTTAATGAATGTTTCTGAAAATTGAATCTCGTTAATAGTGTAGCACGGAGTGCATGTTTTCTTGCGAAAAATTGGATGTGTACTTCTGTTGGGCTGGATCTAGGAAAAAAGCACCTTTGGTGCGCTCACCCTATACTAATATTTAAAAGCATTAGGGAGTCCTTCCCCACCAATTCTGTCCCTCACTTCATTAGCTCCCTTTAATACCCATTGATGAAATATTGTTTTGGGATCTTACGTCTTATTCTTCATCACATATTGCCTACTGAAACAGTTTCTTTCAAACTGCAGTGACTATTCAGCTGTGGTTAAGAAAATAAACATTTACTTGGAATTGTTTTAATTCGGAGCAAGAAGCAAAGAATGTAACGGGAAGACTCATATCAAACCAGTATCGAAATTATTATTAGAAAATTGCAGTGAATACCAGAGCATCTCTTCACAGCAACAGAGACAAAATCTGGGCAGGCATGGTGCTCTGATTTAATTTCTCATTTGGAGTGAAGCCTTATTTATACCTTATATTTTAAGTTTAGACTGCTTTTCGCAACACGTTTTCAACATATTGCCGTATTTTTCGACTAATCCATTCCAACCCTGAATGTCCAGCTACTTGAGCTGCACCCATACACATAACATGGTAAGATAGCTGTCGTCAAGTAGGTCTATTGGGAAAGTTTGGACAATGGTGGTGCTTAGCTTATGGATTCCCTGCGTCAAAAATACAGAAAAAACTTCTATTCTAGGTCAGGATTAAGAGCCGAACAAAAGTAGGCCTGAGGTCCCACCTTCAAATGCTCCGAATAGTCGATGTGGCGTCGTGCGTCGACGTGCGGCCGGGTAAGCTTTATTTTAGTTAAGGTTTCTCTTTCCGTTACACTTCCTGCTTAGAAGTAATTTTTCTTCAACTGTAAATTAGCCTCCAATAGTTATGTATTTCATATAATCTGTTTATAATATGGTCCATTGAACAGGGTTTCTCCAGCTGTTGTTCATGTGACGCCATTCATCACGTTTCAGATGAAATTCACTCAATTTTTCGGAGCTATTTCAGTTTAGTAGCAATAAGACGCAATGTATACTTTGTGCGTTAGTTGTAATTCTTTGTAAAATGTTGATTTGGCTGCTTTAAGTGATCTGTAAACAGACCCATTCTGTGATCGCTGATCTTCTCTTTCTTTCCTTTTTTTTTTCTTCTTTTTCGCCCGCACGGCTGGTTGTGTGGAGGTTTAGTAACCTTATGGAGTTTCCTCCGTTCCCACGCCGCTAGTTTTGTGTATGTTTATAATAATAATAACTTCTATTGATGAAACAGCGAACCTGGTATTTAATTGAAGGTATTTCACTAATTTCTTTAAAAATGAATTCAGACTTAATAAAAATCTCTTAATACCGTGACCTACATAAGTGTTGTCATTAACCTCAATTCATTAGTGAGCTGCGGTAAGAGTTATGTATGATATTGTTTTGGAGAGAAATGCAAAATATAATAACATTTATTAATGCATTTTACTAGATTTTGTGGAACCTCGTATGCCGAGCAAGTTGTACATAGTTATTCTTTACTTAGCTGATATGCAAATGTTTATGAAGGTGTCAGGTTCCTTGACACATAATAATACACTCACAGGGCAGCTGTATCCAAAACTAAAAGCGAGATGACATGATTTGTCTTTGTCATCTAGAGAATTCAAAACGGTTGCTAGATAAATTGAGAAATAAATGTGATTAATAAACAGGTTTGTCATCAGCTTGTTTAGAGACACGGTTCAAACGACGTACTGCATCTTAGCACTGAACGAAAACAACTTCTAGTATTCATCTCCCTGACTGTGTAAAGTGGAACGCACGCAAGAATCTCAGACATTGTGTCAGTTGTGTACTACCAAGTCTATAGATGGTCTCAGTGATGGGTAACTTACCATGGGGAAATTTTGTTTCTCATGAGCCCATTATTACAGATTCCAAGGCTACGTCAGATCTTCTCAGAGGAACATTGTCACTTTTCGAATTAGATATTAATAAAACCAGGCAATCATTTCTCACTTTCCATAAAAAATAAAGCGATTTTTATAGTTTAAGGTTAAAAAATCAGACACGGGCAAAGCAAAGGTTTTATTTTGTATCAGAAAAGTCTACTGTAATTAACTTTGGAAGAAAGAAATCTTCTTTATTGCTTGAATCTAACTGATTACGACTAACTTACGATAAATTTTACATAATGCCTTACATAAATACTAAAACTAAATTTGAATACTGAAGAAAGGACTAGCATCATGAGATCATTGATATCAACAAACAACTGTCTTAAATAAATTGTCAATAGTAATTGGTAACTTGAGGTAATATCGCAAGTAACGGATACTTAACTGAATGACCATATTAAATGATTCACTAAATAAATTACCAGTTATTAACGGCAAGTGATGATGCACCTAACGGAAACTTGACTGATACAGTCGTATTGAAGGATTTATTAAGTAAGTGGCCAATTTTTAATGATAGGTAATGCTGCAACTAACGGAAACTTAACTGAATAATCGTATTGGAAATTTTTTTAATAAATCGTTAATTTTTAACTCGAGGTAATGCTAACGTCAATGGAAATTTACCGGAATGACGTATTGAGAGATTCATTACACAAATGCTCATTGCATTAACAAAAAATCTAAATAAACAAAAACATATCTATTTGGGAACTACCAAGTTTGTATATGTGATAGCTGATATAAAGTTGATTAACAGAGGCCGTTTCTAGCTAGACTATTGCGCGGATGATTTACAAACTTATGATGGCAAATTACTACGTTCAGAACACACAAACAAGAGACCATTGCTATAGGAAAGCGTCCATTGTCTCCAGATAAAATATTGGCAGCATTGACTACCTCTCAGGACATCTTTTGCTACTATGTCAACTTTCGGAGATAAAATTGTTATTCGAAATTTGCCTCTCGAACTAAGTCCGGTTTATTAATGTAACTGAATGACATCATATGCCATGAATTTTAACTAACTGACATGAATAATTTTCGCTGTGTTGAATATAGGATGAAATGTATTATGGCAAGTCTAAATTCTGATTTAGAAGACAGAACACGTAAAAATGCTTAAATGGGAGGGGGAGAAGAAACTTCTTAACGGCTATTAAAGGGAAATTAAAGTGTTTAAAGACTGCATAATTTTTTCAGTGTAACAACTTTCTGATGGTTGCTATGCTCTAAGAGATGCCGACATACGAGCCGAAATGTAATTCTACCTCTCCTTGAAGCATAATGCTGCTGAAGCGACTTGCAGATTGTCTCAGCACTAAACGAGCAGCATGATACCTTATTAGTGATCACTGAATCTGACGCACATCTTTCAGTTTGATTCAATGTAGACAGTTTTTCCTTTGGCAAATTGTCTTGACCTGTCCTGGTACTCTAATATTTATATTCATTAATTGCATCACTACTCAGTTAAATTACTTAAACTCTGAACATTGTTCAACCCCGTCGTCCTGCACGTGAAATTCCCAAAATATAGCAAACATCAAGAACAATTTTTTTAACAGATATCAACTCAGCCTTTTTCATATATTAAACAAGTTTTTGCACAAGATATAGGATGTTAAGAGATTCGAAATTCCCTTCAATTAGTGAGACGATAGATCTACACATTTTTCAAAGTAATAATGCACAGAAAGAAAATAAATAAACACAACCAATCATCATTAGAGCAAAAGACCTTGTCCACTGTTAATAAAAACTTTTGAAAAAGTGTAATTTGGTTCTGCTGGACCATCGAGTAGAGTCGAAGTGAGGTTCTGTAAGGCGAGACTTCCAGCCGAGCACTTGCGTGCTCCAGACCCTGAGCCTGTACCTCTCGAATTGATATAATTTATCAACAATATTACAATCATAATTTTACCTTATTAATGGCATCGTCGCTTCATACGAGCACATGTTAGAGATCAGCAGATGAACTACGATATCATATCGTGGAATGAAGTATTATTATAACCTGTGGTGGATTGACAAAAGAACATTTAGTTTTCAAAGTAAAATAGTTAATTGGAACAATGAAGACGCGTTCATTTCGAATTCGATTACCTTTACCATACCATTGCCCTGGCTATACAGATGAGATTCAAGGAGAAACCGCCCAAGAGAATATGCACAAACGGGAACAGTACTTAGATTTTTCTTTGATTATGAGAACGGAAATCGTAACATAAAAAATTGGGGAGTGAAGAAGGGTCATTGTGACGACAGTGAATCACAATTAGCCGAGTTTTCTTGATATAATATTAAATCAATACCTCGTATAATTGCACCTGCCTGCCGAACCCATTACTGCCCTAGTTGTAATAATGTATTTTCGTGACCTTGCTCAATATTGCAAGCAGTTTAGGCGGCAGAGGGCCGGCTTATTCTATCAGCAACATGTAATCCGTCCAAAATATGAGACAAAAATACAGAAAATTGCAACATTTTCAACACTCTGAAGCAAAATATAGTGCTATGTGCGCAGTATATTTTTCAATTTTAATGGCAATGTTTACTAAACTTTGGAACTGAATTACCACAACGTGGCACTGTACAAAAACTACAGTATTTCTGTATCGAAATACAATACTGGTAAAATATACCAATTACTGGTCAGTGAAGTAAACTTGCAAATAACAACACAGCAGTGAAAAAAAGCTTTCCTGGAATAGAGGATAAGAGAATTGTTTTACCAGCTAATGTGCAGGAACCTTCCCGCGGCGAATGCCGCCAATCGTGGCAACACAAACTGCACAATGCATCCAGTTTCGAAACGCCAGGTATTACGCTGTTTTTATATAAGATATCCGAGTCGAGTTCCTGCCATATTCATTACACTGCAAGCTTATGGTCTCTCAGATCTATTCCTTGACTTGGTTCACAGGGCAACGATCGCTTGCTATTCTGATGAAAACGACAACTGCCGGAGTTGATAATACAATGCAGAGCAGCAATGGTGAGCACAGGCATCATTTTCGTTTGATGACGTTTCCGAAGCCACAGCTTCCTTTTAAACTTTCATTCATAACTGACCGAATACAGTCACATATGACACTCCATGAGAATGACGATTCGCATGAATTTTGAGCTCAGCATGTCTCGTGCGTTAGTGCATGCACAACACACAGTCCAAATTAAAAAAATAAAAACTCTAACTATGAGATTTAAAAAGAAATGAGTACAGGAATAGCGGTCGTACTTCGATACCTTAAAGTGGCACTAAATAGAATTAACATCATAATATTCTTGCAATGAGAAGCAAAATGTTATACGAATTCAGCTGAAAAGCCTCTAGAAAAGAAAATCTTGGAATGTCAGCCACATGTCATTAAATTTAAACACAACTGCAGATTTTAAGAGGCAGAAGCAAATGACGGCTACAAGTCAGTGAGCAAACGTCTTTTCAAACAAGCTTCCTTTAATTAAGGAGAACAGGAAATTTTTCCATCGATGCACATTGGCAGCAGAACATTACTGGTAATATGTAAATGGGAAAAAAAGGCAAAGTAAGCATTGAAAATGAAACAGACTGCACACTGTACGCCGTAGCTTGGTTGTGTTTTACGTAGCTTCCTTAAGTGTTAGTATGATTGTGTTTTCAGAGCTTCGGTTACAGCTTCCTCTCGACAGCTTTCCTCTGTTGAAGCACTTATTCTTAAAGTTCTACAGTAGATATTAAGGGCGTGATCGATTCACTCATTGTGTTCCAAATAATCTAATCCGATCAGACTTGACTCGTTTCTGATTTCTTTCCTGGTCGTTTGGTTTGCTATAGTGGATCGAGTTCAGTCGTTGTAAATTTCAAACCATTTACTCTTGAAACTCAATACCATGTGGCAAAGCGAACGCCCATGAGGCAAAAGTTTCGGATTACTTAAGTTAATCGCATTAGACTATATCCATCAAAATAAGCGAATGAATGACGCCTTAAGTAGCTTGTAGCATTTCTAAAAATTGATCTACAGTTAAGCAAGACACGGGCTTTCCCTCGTACAGCTACGGTCCTATCTAACAATATAATTTCATCTAACAGTAAGGGACTTAAGGCTAATAGAAGGAAAGTGTTAGAAGCTTGGTAGTAACAAACCATCATACGCTCGTCGCTGGCTGAGGAAACAGATGCTGAAAAGAGAAGTACAGTAATAAGAAAGTTCCAACGGTAATGAAAACCGTTAAAATAGCAATAAGTCAATGTAAGGACAAGCGCGACTTAAAGAGAAAATACGTTGTGCAATGGGTAGGGTTATTAAAACTTGGCGATAGTCCCCTTGACTTTTTTGTGACAATATGCTTGTAAAAGTTTTACAAGCTCAGAGTAGTGCACTAATTGCAAGCTCTAGTAAGTATTTAGGAACTGGAATTAAATTTCATAAGCGCGGACACCCTCTCAAGAGTTACATTAATTGCTTTAGCGAAGTTTACAAGGTTACGTGAATTACAAAATAGCTCTTCAATGACGCGTCCATTCACCGTTACATCCCGCTGTCCGAGCTCCTTCCTTTTCAGCGCATTAAGGCATTTACACTAAACAAGTATTCTTTGGAAGAAGAAACGTAAGTAGTCCCATTTTCTGTAAGTTCAAACGTGTGAAGACAATACTTCATTTTCAAAGAACAATCAAACTGCCATGCTGCAGAATGTCCTAAATGTCCCAAAGTTTTCTAAAAGGCTAGTTAGCTTATATAGCACAATAAAAAAATTTCTCAGTCAGCTGATGATTTACAGCTAAAGTTCCAGCCCCTGTCTTGGAATATTTCAAAGCATCACAGATAACTAACGTGTAGATTGAAACGTACCGACCAGATAATTCCACTAAGACAACCATGGTATCAGACACGTTACCAGTCGAGGCCAAGATATGAAAGAACACTTCGAGTTTCCTTGCTTTGATTTCCTGTTTAATGATCAATGAAATGCCCTACGAGTGAGAGAAAATTCGAGTGATAGTATCCCACCGCTGCTAAATTTAGAGCACAGTAGTGAGCAGCGATACTATTTCCAAAAGCTACTAAGCTACAATTTATCATTCAAACTTTATCTTCGAACTTCTCTGTTTGTTGTGTAAATATTACACAGCAACAGTTGAAAAGTTAGAAACAAACAGCTACTGCTGTGGGCCATATGTTTGAACCACGAGCTAAGAAGCTTGTAATGCCTGAGCATGACATGCAACATAAACTGATGTATCTCTACATTATCTTATACTGGAGATTCGCCAGTTATATGGAGATTGAAAATCCGTACAAAATTATTATTATTATTCAGGGAACTATTCATGATCCCCCAGTGGTCAATATAGCATTACTTTATAATAATCATTCTGCATCAGACTCATCTAGTCCTTTTCTTATAAATTACAGGTGCATCCTTTCCAATCCTGCACATTGTTAGATGGGTGATGAATGAGAAAAAAGTCATCTAGGACGTCAGATACGCTCGATATTGGCACAACAATTGGCACTGAAGGCAATAGTGATACGGCCCTATACGGGGCGATAAGAAATTAATAGTCCAGTTATTGTAATACAAATCAAAATGCATGTAAAAAGGTACTATTATGCGGACTTCAAATACCGACAATCAAACTAACACGAGTATTGGGGGTGACATCAGAGCAAAGCTAACACTGTTGGGAATAATTGCCCCTGATTCGAAAGAACGGCACCTGATGTAGTAATTTGCAATGGTATTCGCATCTGTAGCGCAATGTATAATCTAATCTAATTTTGAAAGCAAGGCCGCACTGTGTGACCGACCGCAAACATTAGAACTTATAAGCGCGCTTACTAGTAGTTTCTCTAGACCAGTGGTTCTCAACCAATGCTGCTCGAGCAACCGCAGACCTTGAATTACATCGAGTTGTGTTCTTTACTCTTACTTTGTTGGTGCTTTCTCCTAGAGAATGAATTGATAGCTTGTCGTATTGAGTTCTTTTCTGAAAACAGATGGTGGCCCGCAATGGTAAGGGAAGTGCAAGTGGTACTCGAGCACAAGAATGTCGGGAATCCTTACCCTAAACTATATTCTGTGTAAGTATTCTGTCTCTCATCATCTGTCAAAAGTTACAATGCAGCCGCGTGCGTATTATGCTCGTGCGGTCGCACAGAACTGCAGTTGCCTTATTTGTTTCCCCACAGCAGCTGCTACCAGGCAATTCATCAGGAAAACTTCTGTTTCTGCGCTACAATTTTTTTTAAAGATCGCTCTGATCCATCTCGTAGTCCTTAATAAACTGCAGCTGCGATTTCGAATCGATTATTATTTACCTACTGGCGTCGTTCAAGACGGAGCAAGACCAAGCGCCAGTGGTGCTGCAACAACACAGGACATCTGTCCGACCATGTACCATCAGCCATCCTTCGTTTTAGTCTCCGAGATGCAGACATGACCCACAGATGTTTGAACAAGCGCACAGTCCTGCCGTTCCTTAACTATCCCGTGCAGTAAGTCACCCAGTGAATTTGAAGACTAAGCAAACTAGAAGCCATGCAGCTGCAGCTCGATGGTAACTCGGGGTTTGGCTCGCAACGCAGAGCAAGAAATGTTATGAAACAAAGGTGGGTGAAGGTTCACGTGTCAGTGCATCATTGTATATCATATAATTTCCATTGACGGATACCAGTCAGCTCTTACAGTAAGTAGGAATCTCGCTGGCTTGCCGTCTTCTCAAAGAGGCAGCAGCCTCGGCAGCAGTTACAGCTACCGCGAAGAAAATTTTCTCTATTCTTGTCTACCAAATTTAACGTTATTTCTGGCGCTGTCTAAAAATATTTTGTGCGAGCTGTATTGAAAAATTTCACTTTCACAAAAGCCTACATGCAGACACACGCATACATCAGGCGCTATCGATGGTCACGTCGAAACAGAGACAAGNTTCTCCATTCTTTTCTACCAAATTTAACGTTATTTCTGGCGCTGTCTAAAAATATTTTGTGCGAGCTGTATTGAAAAATTTCACTTTCACAAAAGCCTACATGCAGACACACGCATACATCAGGCGCTATCGATGGTCACGCCGAAACAGAGACAAGTCAAGCTCCTGAGTTTGAGTTTTAGGAGCGACTGAGTTCTGTGCATTGAAACTCTTTTCGCAACTTAGCCTCATCCTCATATAAAAATATGCAATCGTGTAGCTCAGTGTATCGTTACCTTGCACGGCTGTAGGAAGAGGATACCGCAGATAGATTAAGATTATTGAAAAGCATAAGCGAGGAGCCATATTTCCGGTTAATTTCCGGTTACGAGATCTTCATAATATAAAAGTATTACAGTTTTTCCTTTAATACTGATCAATGTAGACCAGACCTGCAATTCTTACAGCTGTCAATGTTCTTTATATGTTATAAATTTTTAAGTGCATTGCGCTCGACACCCTCAAACTTGCTCGCGAGACGATTGCTTTTCGGTCGTCTCGAAAGTGAGCCGGTTCCGCCGAACGCCTTTACTCAAGCCAACGAGTCTAAATTGAACAATCGGAATTGAGTTTCTGGGAAAGTAAGCGGGCGAGATTGGTTAAACTTGGTTTCGCCCTGCTCATCGATAGCGGCTATAATTAATTAACACACAAGTCAATTGCGCAACCGTTATATGAATACTCAAGACTTACGGTGGACATACATAAGACTTGTGACTTTGACTTCATCGCATCCCATGAGAACTCTGGCAATATACTCTGGAGCAGTGATTACAAAACTTGCGCATTGCACAACACCATCACAGTCTCGAGCTTGCACTTCCAAGATGAAAAAAACATCCATCACATACTGCAGTACAAGCTTTCACAAAGTAGTTTTTTTCGGAGACGCCAACGCAATGAACAAAGCAAGAAGCAAGATAATAAAAGCTTGACAATGAATGCAAAAAGCAGTATGATCATGAAGAGAAATACACGAATTTTACCAAAGTGTTACACAAGTATGATAATTAAAAGTTAAAGAAAATGAAACGGCTGCCACAAAACAGGCAACGTTGATTAGCATTTTTGATCCCTTATTTGGATCTGGCGCTCTTAGATATTCATGATGACCAGGCAAGTACTCGGCCACATCAATGATTGTTTCTGAATCGTCACCATCGAATGAATCGTTCTGAGCTTGCTTATTCAACTCATTGACGGGAGACGCCGAGCTGGGCTCAATGCCTGCCTCCGGAGTAGTCAGAGGATGCAAAGAAACACGAGTTGAGTTTGTAACGTGAGATTCTAGCTTATTTTCCAAGCTTTGCTGAGCGTCATTTACTACTTCCTCATGCTGCAGAGGATCTTCAGGAAATGTCAAAAAGTTGTCGTCTTGTTTAGTATTGAAGCTGAAAGAGACGGAACGATTAACTAGGAATGGAACGCCGTCAGTGTCATCCGCATGTGTCGTATTTGGCGAGGTACTCGTGTTTAAGTAACTTTCGGTGTTATTTATTAATTCTGAAGTGGAAACCAAATTAAAGTGAGTCGTCGTTTTGGAAGGCGGCTTATTATTGTCATCTTCAAAGACATCAGAGGTGCTTCGTCGAATGGCTGACGACGCAGAAGGGTGCAAGGAGAATGAATTTCCTTTCTCGCCTGTTTGGGAAGTGGAGCTGACTTCATTCACATCCGTTGGATTAACACCGTCATTCAAAACTGTTTTACGCTTCGTTCCATTTCCACTACTTTCTTCTTTTACAATGTCATATTGATACATTCCGAGTTCTTTGTTACCGATAAAGTATTCATTGTCGTATGTTTCATACTGCTCTCTTAGATCTGGCGCGTTCCTGGGACTCACAGCAATATGGACCTCATGTGGCTCTACCATGTCTACAACTGTAGATTCCTGGTCAGGAACGACTGTTGAAGTCTTGCCAGGCAGAGAGCCATCTTCAGGAGTAATCACAGTGACAGGGGAGGTACCAGCAACATTCGTTTGTGATTCAGGACCTGGATTTACAGGAGTCACTGACGATAACGAATTCGACGTTACTGCACCTTCAGAGCCATTGTCATCAACAGCCTGCTTATCTCCAAGCTCATGTTTCTTCACAAGAGGTTTGTTGATGATGCTTAGAATTTCGTATTCCAAAAATTCTCCGTTATTTCCTTGTATTGTGTAATGTGGTAATTCCCCATCATCAGCACCTCCGTTGATCGCAATCAACACAGTGCAATTCTCCAAGGGTTTCTTCAACTGCACATGTGGAGTGTCAACTGATGATGGACTCTGTGGACTTGGGCTTTGTACTGCGTTTCCATTGCTGTAGAAATAAGAGTTCATGTTGATCTGAGTATTGATGTGTTGTGTTTGCGGTGAAGACTGAAGAGGATGGAACTGGACACTGGTGAGAGTTGGCTGCTGAGAATCAGGAGCGGTAGTTTGGTCAGTGGGAGCTGCCGTTTGGGTAGTTTGTTGGTCTCTAAGAGGCTGGCCCACATTCACACCACTAAACTGGGTTGTGAATACTACTTGCCCATCTTTCGTGGTGGAAGCTGCAATAGTCACAGTTGGATTCATTGAAGTAAATGGTGAACTAATAGATGTCTGGAAAAATGGAGATCCATCACTAGAATGTGTCGGCTGCTGATCTCCTGTTTTATTGTTTACTTTCGGTTCAGGTGAGTTGTGCAATTTTGAAATACCTCTCAGATAACCGTTGCTTTCGATCGGAATGCCTATGATCCTGGAATTTTCTGTGATGCCATTGGGAGCCTGAGCAGTTGCGTTCGACAGAATTGGAGGAAGGAGAGAAATTCGAACTTCAGGACTGTTCTTCTTGGGCGACACCAGTTCTGGTACAGGTACGGCACTCGTCACGCTTGAATTACCCATTCTGCCTTTGCTGGAAATGTCTGTTCCAGTTGCTGGGAACATATTTCCCACAGTCAAATTGTTTCCTTGTTTTACTTGTTTGCCATGTTGAATGTTATACTCTATTACGCTAGTATCGGGATCTTGATCATGCAGCGTCGACGTCGGCATTTGATGCTCTGCGTCCACTGTGGCAATTCCTTCACGGGGAGAAAATGTCGAGGAAATGGAAGCATGAACAGTAGACTCTTTGCCGAGAAAAGAGTAACCAGTTGATAAAGCTCCGTCGATAGGCCTTCCATCATCAATGGGTAAAGTTATACTAGAATTTTTTATATTAACATGAGTACTGTTATGCGGTTTGGGGGACGTAGTGACAGGAGATTCTACACTTGCTAAGCCTGAACCAGTGACTTCTGGAATATCTTGAGCTTGCTCGTTTGGCAAGGGTGTAGTGTGTCTTGAATGATCTTTCCTTTTCTTGAATAATGACTCTTCGTTGCCTCCCTCGGATGAGATGGCTGTCGGTCCGAAATTTACCACCTTGTTATTCTTGTCGGCACCCGTTCCTAGATCTGAGCTTTGAGTCGTTCTTGGCAAGGGTGCAAGAGGAGCCAAATTTTCAGTCTGGGGCAGAATAGTAGACTTCGAGACTTGCGGCTGTTCGTGAGACGAGCTTCCATATGAAGAGTCAGTACTTCCCGGTGATGAGTCCTTCTTCGATGATGATGTAGTCACCGGAATGGGTACTATGACATGTGGAACCTTTGTGACGTTCTTAGAGCTTGTTCTTACCACTTCATGCAAGGAAGGCGATGCAGATTCCTTAAGCGGGAGATCTGTTGCTGAAGAGAAGGTAGGTGGTATTGTATTTTGTGACTTAGGTGTGTTGTACTCGTACTCATACTCAAGAGGATATTCTTCGTAGTCAATAATGTCACTGAAACTACATCCTGCAACTTCATCATAGCCTTCTGGACAATCGATAACTCCGTCGCAATAAAATTCTTGTGGAATGCAGTGGCCTGTAGGACACCGCCACTGTTCTGGTGAGCAGGGAGGGTACGTTTCATGATCAACATCTTCCTTTTGAGCTTCAGTCGTGGGTGTCGGAGTAGTGGTTGTGGTAGCAGTAGTTGTGGTGGTCGTTGTCGTTGTGGTGGATGTCGTTGTAGTGCAAAGACGTGGATCTTCATCTTCTCCTCTATGACAGTCAAAATGACCATCACAGAGCCAGAAGCTTGGGACGCACCATCCACCTCCACAATCAAACTCGTCATCCCCGCACCGAATTATATGCAACTTGGAGTTCGTTAAACTAGGAACCCCCATGTTCAGAATGCTACCCATTGCTGCAGCTTTCGGCTGATCTTCTATGTATGGATAATCATTCAGTGTTGTAGTGGGAGTAGAACTAAGCGACGTATGTCCTCCTTTGTTCTTATCGAATTTTCCCGGGTTCGCTGGACTCTGAGCTGCTCCACCTTTATTACCTGACGGGTCGCCTCCTAAATTGTTGTAATGAAGATAGTCATAGTCGTCAAAGTTATACTCGTAGTTATAGTCATCCGTAACGTACTCTGGTGTAGTCGGAGTTGTACTAGGGATACTAGTAGAAGATGCCGGTTGTGTGTATTCCAATTCAAGTAATGTTTCTGGCTCTGCAGATGTTGGGTGTAGCAGAAAGTGCTCTTGAGTTACGTATACTGGAGAATGTGAAGTAGGAACAGCAACAGTTGTGGTGCGTGGAGTGGTTGTAGACGATGTCACTTCCGCCAGTGTAGTTGTTGTACCAGGCACTTTACTACTTTCAATCAAAGAGTTGACTCTAATAGAGTGAGGATTGCGTACAAGCATGCACATAGCTAAAGTTTCGTCTTCACCCCCGGGACAGTCGACCATATCATCACACAGCTGAGAGACTCCGAGACATGGTCCGTGTGAACTGCAGGGTATGGTGCCGGCAGGACAGGACAACTCGTCGCTGTCGGTGCGCTGACGTGCCAAGGAAATTTGGTAGGGAGAGAAACGAGGACTTGCAGGAGACGACATGTGGCCACACACTGCAACGGATTCATCCCATCTGCTCGGAAAAAAATTGTTATCAGCTATTTATTTTTTGGATAAATAATAGTTTAAACCAGACCTATTTGCCAGAAACCAAAAAATTTTTAACCCTTATAATTGCTGTACTCGAGGCTAAGCAAGAGCGCAAACTAGTTCCATCTGCCCGAAACAAAAGAATTATTAACAGACACGTTTGGGGCTGAACAAGAGGGCAACTACCAAGAACAAAAGAATCAGTAACTGATGCGTTCATGATCCGACAATGGGATGGTAAAATTAAAGATAGAGAATCAAGGGAATTATGTTATGATATTTAGCGTGTCGCAGAGTTTCTGACCGAGACAAACCTTCAGTGTAGTAATACAGACGTTAGGATATATTGTTTTTTAGAAACTATTACGGTTTGCATTTGGAACGTGTTTCAATTACATATTTAGCTGGACGCTTTACAGTATACTATGAAAACGATTTTTCAGTGACTGTAGCCCATACATAGGTGACAACCGCGGCTACTGGTGCGCTAAGCGCGCGCTGATACCATGATCTTACTGCTTGAGTTATATATGTACAACCTCCTCAGATACTGTAAGTTCACAAGGTTATGGCAGTGGGATATAATAATAATTTTATTGAAATCACTGCATTCATTTAAAATCATTGCATATACAAAAATAACGAAATGAGAAAGACTTAGCACTATGTGCTACGAATGAAATCAAGCCCATTGCTAGTTAAGATTAACTATTCAAGAAAAAACACTTTCACATGTATATATGATATGCGCGTTTGGTGGATTTGCGCGATCAATCGATCGATCGCGCAAATCCACCAAACGCGCACAACATATATAGTCAAAATACTATACGAAAGGATTCACCAACAGTCAACCTCAAGCTACCAGTAATCCTAACACGAGTAGTACACAATTTATAAGTTGTTCAAACAAGGTGTTAAGTGACCGCACGGCCACTGGGGATAGGCGTTCACCAGAGCCGCACAATCGCACGATCCCCAACCAGTCGTCCAGAAAAACACCCAAGTGCCGAGACCAAACACTCAAACTAGATAGTAAACAATATTTTTATTAAATAGGAAAGCACTATTCATCACCTCCACAACATAGACGATCTAACAGAGGAAAACAAAAGTGGGGGACACAAAGCATATAGACAGAATGGCAAGAACCTAAGCAAGATGGCGCCACCCCACAGGATCCACGCGCATGGAACAGCTATTCCGGTCAAAGGAGAACAGAACAAGTACCACTAGAAGGGGAATGGAAACTGAGAAGGAAGCAAATGAGCACGTTTACAGATTTCCCGACGGTCCAGCCTCGGCTGCGGCAATGCAAGGTCCCCTATCGCCACCGCTCCCCATGCCGCAGAATGGGCGAACCTAACCAACCAAACTCGCCACTAGATGCGTACCGTCACCATACTGTGCATTGAGCAAGTAACGCGTCAGGGCACTCTTGTATGCCCCGTCGTTCGGCAGCGATCAGCACTGCAGAACTTTTTATCGAAGCAATCTGTTAAGTCGAAAACTAAGGTCTTGCATATATTTAACATTCCAGAATATTAAAAAACCGCCAAGAACTTACTGTAGTTTCCAACGTAATATATAATGACAACAGACCTGAGAAAAGTGTGCCAGAAAAATCCAGGTAGCAAAACTTGAATATCACACCTCTGAACTCTAGCTTTCTCACGATTCTTACCTGCCTCGGAGCATAACAATTGGCTTTAGTTGTATTTGGCTGCATAAGTGCCATGTCAATTGTCTTGGTAAAAAACTGTTGTAGACATTAGGCTATATTCTCATACATAATATGAGCAGCTCGCCTGTATGGTAAATACAAGCTACTGTGTAAATTAAAACAGTGTAACTTCTACTTGTCCACTAAGAATTACCTCCCAGGAACTGATGCAAAACTGAATGACAGTTTTACGTACGGTCCTTTTGAAACTGCTAAATACTAGTTGCCGGAACTGGCCGCCACGCTTTCGAGACCTTATCATTATATGTATATCCTAAGAACCTGCCAAGCAACTGTTAGCTATTTAAGACTAGGAGTTCCATCCAGAAGCAAATTTTGAGCTTGCTTTTGCTAGAAAGGCTTGGCGAACGAGCACTGAAAAAAAATTGCATCCATGGCATCCGGCTGAAGATAAAAAGTTGAATAAGTATTACGATAACTAAGTGGATCGCGGCCGCTGACCGTAAAGCTTACGAGGAATTTGTCAGGAACTCTGGCCGTAAAGCCTCCACCTAAGGAAAGCTAAAATAAGTAAGCAATTGCTGCCACAGGACTTCGTCCATGCAGCTCTGCCGAACACCCTCTCGGAGATTTAAATTTGATCTCAGAGAAACCGTTAGTACTCAAATTGTCTCAACACAGCAAATATCAATGAAGAACGTTCAAGCAGGAACGTTGCTTGTCTTTGAAGTTTCCCAGCCTAATAACATTTTAGGGAAACAGTGAATATTTCAAGAGATGCTGATCGATATCTTGCATCACAAAAGCAGTGAAGAGTACAAGCCGCCCACTGGTGTACCGGACACGCATCCAGTGCTCACGAATTGCGTACTTGGCTGCTGAGACACTTCTGGAACACTGAGTCCGTTTCTCTCACTAATTATTGTAAGTTTTGTGTCGGCTGCGTACTGGATACGGCGCCACTACTAACTACCATGCCATAACTGCTAACTACTACCCCGACAGCTCTCACCCGTCAGGACAGTTAGGTACTCCGTCACAAGTAGAATTGGCAGGGAGACACACACCACCGGCACCGCAGAGCAGCTGACCATTGGACGAGCAGGTGGGGCAGTCCAGTTCATCCTCGCCATCTGCGACGGAGAACGGGCATCAGAACTGGAAACATTTGTAGCGATCTGCGATGCGCTTAGCTGAGCATAGCCGATCGTAGATGTAAGGGACAAAACGTCTGCAAAATATTATGTCTACGCGAATTCGGCCGACACTGAGGTTAAGTCGACGTCGCCTGAAATAACGTCTATCTTTCCACTAACTTCTTCTTACAGGCCATCGACACCAGTATAGTCCACTCTGTGGGATAACGCTTTGCACAGTTTCAAATGTGGAACGAATGCTTGAGAACCAAATTCTTAGTAAAGCTAAAAACACAGAAAAAGTCATAAAAACGATGCTTAGATAATCATGCTTAATAGGTACACGCTGTCGATTATGGAATATACAGTACGACTCGCTATATCCAGTACTTTAAAAAACAGTATATCATCCTCACCGGTGCGCTTGTCACTTTCAGCTACCACACCACTCCACAGAAATATTTCAATGCATCGCTTTACGTCGACGTTAGTCGCACGCTCATCATTTCTTTTAGAGTTGAAACATATATCTGGCTGTTGATTGATACCGCGTTCTTTGGTTGGTAGAGGGAGGTACAATTCTGGCGAATATTAAATCACTACTTTCCTTACTGCTTGTGAACCACGCCAATCGAAGCTAATATAGTAATTTAAAAATAAACATATCTAAGTTCAGGGTTCTCCGACCAGATGGAAGGTTTTTGGCGGCGGCGGTGCCGCGTCTCAACCGGTGTGTTACCGCCAATGCACTTCCGGTGTAGTGGTGAAGGCATCGGGCGCTCATAATTAAAAACTTTAGGCATAAAAAAATGGGTTGCTCAAAACTATCGTTTAGGGTCTAATCTACAGTATATATTCCCTTATAACAATTTTAATATTAGTCAAGTTTAACAATGTTATGGAGTGCCATTGAGAACCAATTAATTGACGATCAGGTCTGCAGGAGGTGCGCACAGAAATTTTTTTTTCACGGATTAGATGATTTTCACTGTAGAAGAGAGCTTCAACCATAAACAATAATAATGTATGTGCTAATAGTGCCAAGGAAGTTGTTGAAATCAATTACAAGATTCAAAGAGACCATCATACCACCAAAGTGACGGTTTGGTGGAGTGCATCGTATCATGGGGCCATGTAGCTTCATTGTTTTGTGAAAAAGGGGCTAAAACCACAGCTAGTGTTCACATTGTCGACGTTCTTGAAGATAATATTAATGCGTGGCCAACTCTTTGTTCCGTGGAAAAACTGGAGCTTTTAGCTAGATTCGGCCCCTGCAGACAAAGCAAAAGTCACTCAGCTGAGGGTCTCCCAGAGTGTCCCTGTCGTCTTCAAGGCTGATAACTGGCCGTCTAGGAGTCCAGACTTGAACCCATTGGATTGCAAATTGCGTTCAGAATTGAATAATATGGCCTGCTCTAAATCACACAGGAATTTTGCACTCCATTTGTGCGCCAATGGCCAAATTTTTTGAATTGATATTGTGCATAAAATAGACAGATGAAGAGCCAGATAGATTTGAAGCTTTTGTGTGGACAAAAATAGCAGGCCATTTTGAATAAAACTACCCTTATAATTTTCTTTAGTGAATAGGTTATAAATTCAGAGAATATCAGCTAATTTTTACTCATTAACTTAAGTACTGAACTCATTAGATTATTTATGACTAGACTATGTAGAGGCCACTGCTGGAAATCTTCCATTTGGTCGGAGAACCCTCTACTGACTGCAGAATTTGGGTGCAAAGCAAAAATTAAATTCATCCTGAAACCTTTTTTCGGATAATATTATACGCAGTCAATGATTGACAGGAAAACATAATGACCACATTCAACGCAGTTTAGTCGTTATGAACATGCGATAAGAACATATAACTACCTTCGCGCAAGCACTTCACATCAACCTTGGCCCCACTTATGAAGCGGCATATTAGTGTATTGGTATGGACTCAGGCCAACAAATACACTCAGAAATTGTATGTGAAAATTGTTTTCAGGAGAAAGATTTGCAATATTGGACGGGTGTTATTGCTGCCCGTGGGCCGCATAGCAGTGATCAGAACAGCTCGCCTGGCTGCCGATGGTTGATAGATTGACTGCTGCTTCATCCCGGCTCCGGATCGGGCTTCCATTATAGTTAGTTCAGTGCGGTGGTTCCATATGAAGGCTATTATTCTCTACTATAGTAAGAAAGTAATGGGACAATATTCGTGACTCTAGAGTCTTGACTGTATTGCAGATGTTGTTGATAAAATATTAATTTTGCAATAGGATCAATCTACACACCTTGAGCATTACTCCTAAGCCTTCACCACAAACAGTGATTAGTCCAGACCTAGCTAACTGGATATGACTAAGTTTACAAAAAAAAAAAAATAGTAGCTGATAGTATGGGGTTTTCTCCCATCTGAGGTCACCTTTCATAAAATTAAGACTCTTCGAAGTGGCATTTAATTAAATATTAAGTTCATTCATCCATTACCCTAGCGGTAGGCCCAATCTGATCAAGTACTTTAAATACTTAAGTGACTTGAATTACTCATGAAATTTAAATAGACACAGTTATTTATAGAGAGGAAGTTGCACTACATAAGGTAAAGTCTCGTAATACTAGCCAGGAGGGCACACGAAAAAAAAAATAATTTTCTACACGTCGTTATCATCATACAAAACAAGGCAGAGAAGTATGTAGTACAGTATTGCATTAATATTTGCGCGAAAGTTAAACCGAAACACATAAGACAATGTTAATGAAACTTGGCAAAATTAATGGACGTTGGAGGCATTAAGAGCTGTCTTTATAAAATTTCATGCAGTTTGCAAATTATTTCTTGATGATATGCGTGTCAATAATTATTTTTGAGGCATGTGAATGTAATCACCAGGAAGAAGAGGAATGGGATTAATTTAGTCACTGAAACTTTATAAATTACTGTCATATTGCGAGCACGTTTTCCTTGCTTCAGTGACCGATAACTGCTCTGGAGCTTGTGCTCTTCACTCTGGAAAGCTGCAAGACTGCCGCCCAGATTTCCTTAACAAATATTATCTGCGTGCACTGAATTGAAAGCTCAGCTGGAACTGCAGATCTGCCCAATAGGCTTCATTTGCGAGACTTCAGAAAAGTGCTCTGCCTTCGACCTTCAACCCGGCCCCTATTTCAGCCATAAACCCTTAAGCGCTCACCCATGACGACTTCTGAAAATTCGATCTTGCTTGAAAAATGAACTTGTCCGTCGTCTCAAACGTAAACGGAGTGCTTTTTACGCCTGTAACACACAATTCAGAGAAGCGAGTCAACGCTCTTATCTGTAGTTAGTGACAAGGCAAACCTTGTGAGCTTTATTTAGCCTGATTTGGATGAACCAGTGGATGAGACCTTTCATGTGAGATGAGAGCCACTGTACTCTAATTCCAGCAAAGACTAGATACGGCCATACTAATCTCTTCTCTATACTCAGTAGAAAGGCGCAGCATACTCATCTGAGAAGAAAGCCTATGAACTACAGCTGACAAACACCTGCGGCCGTAATAGCATCCATAATTTGAAAAAGATTTGCTGGAGAGGGAGAGATGAGCGTCCAGTTGAGACTCAACAGAACTGTCCCACACTGTGTAGCCGTCGTGACTGCCGTTCCTAAGAAATGCTTCTTAAACGTCTCGAAACTGATATGAATTTGCTGCTGAGACTTACCCAAAACTTCCTGCTCCTCACGCAACTCCCGTGCCGCTTGCTTACAACACTGGCTAAACAAAGATCCAGTAGAGACTCACCCAAACAGTCCTGCACGCCGTCGCACCGCCACGAAGGAGGCAGACATTTGTCTCCTCCCCAGCACTTGAAGCCTTCGGTGCAGGCAGTGGACGCCTCTCCGCAGCCAATCTCATCGGAGCCATCTGAAATGTGGGAATTTCCTGTAATCTCAACCCACCCGTGCGAAGATACTTGTGAAGGGCTTANCACGAAGGTGGCAGACATTTGTCTCCTCCCCAGCACTTGAAGCCTTCGGTGCAGGCAGTGGACGCCTCTCCGCAGCCAATCTCATCGGAGCCATCTGAAATGTGGGAATTTCCTGTAATCTCAACCCACCCGTGCGAAGATACTTGTGGAGGGCTTACTGCTACCGAGAGAGGGAAGTCGCTTTTGGAGTGAGTCCAGTCGATAGCGTAATAGAAGATCCCTAACTTCTTTTGACAAAAGTAAAGACGTGCTCTCTAAATCTTGTACGTTAGTACATTGTGAGACCTTCAAGATTAGCATTCCTGATGTTAATAACATACAACAGTTCATCTTATGTTACATGGAGTAAGTTAAATTTTTGCAGCTGATTGATTGCTCAAGATACAAAAGATATGCTTGCATATTTATCGACAAGAAAGCACATGGTGTACATGAATACAGAACTCAATTGAAACAGTCACCATCTCCGGAGCGGTAGCTGAGCATCACAACTAATACCCTTAGGGCCCTCGTGGCAAGGGTCGAGTTTGTTCTCGACTTGAGAAATAAGATAGCCTACAGTTTACCGCTACCACACCTGATCCACGAACACATCATTGAACACCGTACATAAAGGATAGAAAAAGATCTGATGCAGACAAAGAAGGCGACTATAGTGCAAATTCTGTGACAGAACAATAACAAAAGGTCCGGTCCAATGCTGTAACCACTGCACCTAGCCACTCAAGAAGGATATAATACCAAATATATGGATCCAAGATGATGTGTACCAGACATAAAGCGACATCGCAGGCTGCGATGGCAGTTCAAAGCTCCCAGTGACTCGAGCAAAACTGTTCCTCAGTCAAAAAATCACAAGACACCGGACGTGCGGAAATGATGGACGAGGCGCTCATCAGACGCTACCTTGATGAACGTCGGACGCCGCACCGAGAGAAGGATGACGAGAGCGACATAAATTTGCGCTCTGCGAATTAATGTAGCGGACAGTGAGTCCGAAATCCTGAAGCAGCGTCATTCTCTGGCCTCAAAAGTTGCGATGCTAACGAGCAGGGAAACAGCGAAGTGAAGCAGAGAAGCATTCCGAACGCGCAGACCTCGAGCAAACAACGCAATGATAATGAAAAATTCAAATTCGTCAAGAGATCAGGAATTCTTATTGATCATTGCGAAAACTTAATCATCTGTACCTTTTGACATTCTTAGTAGCCTCTGTAAATTTCATGATAATCCGTTCCTAAAATTTTGAGTAATCTTCTGACAAACAGAAAGGTAAACAGAGAGAGAAGAAACATAAACAAAAAACGAACTAACAAATCATCACCAAAATTAGGTCACTTATCCTTCGTATTATTATAGTCAGCTTCTGAAGGTTTCATGGAAATTTGTTCGAAACCTTTTGAGTTACGTTCTCAAGAAAAACAGATTGACAAACAAACAAACGGCTGAAAGCATCCTCGCTAAAAGTTGATCACTTGTTCCTCTTGACACACCAAACAGTCCTTGCAAGTTTCATGAAGATCAGCTCATAATTTTTTCTCAGTTATGTTGGTGACAAACAAAGAGACAGACAAATGACTACAAAAACATAACCTCCTTTGCGGAGGTAGTAAATGAAATTTTACGTTCCCCATCGCGCAACTGAGCCCGTGTAAACTTGTGTTAAATAATGGATGCGCATATGTACGTACGCAGAGTTGATCGCTATAAAAGTAATTTTTAAATGTTAAATATTAAACAGCTAATGTTCCAACATTTGACATACCCTGCGTTAAATACGAGGGAAATTAAACAAGTTCGAGGAAAATTCTTCTCGTAGCGTCATCAGTGAACCAATAACATCAAATACTGTCTGATGTGATGGCTGGCATCCGGCCGCTATACGTGGCACAAGTCTGGCCGTAACAAATGGTGGCAAGGATGACATGGAGTCCCTCATTTTTGGTTAATATCAAATCACTAAGAACCATAAGTCTCTAATCCGCTGTAAAAATATCAGGCGCATCATGGTGATTCTCAATTTACTCATTTACCTATCCAAGTGCATCATCTCACGTCAAGTTGGTACAACGAACCCGCGAAGAAGAGTACCACACTTGGCAGGGCAATACATCTGCATGGACACAAGAAGGCGTGAATTTAAGTTGAATATTTTCGGCAATTCCGAGAACCTTTTGAATTCCCTTCGTAAATGATTGGTTGAAGGACGCATAAAATATGTCAGATGGTCCGGAATATTCAGTCAAATTTACATGTCAAATTGTCAGAGCCACAAAGAGGTTGATCTAACCACTGCATACGGCGAAGGTATACAGTATATGTAGTACTAGGGGCGATCTGTGCGGGAGCGATACTTGAACGGCGATTTCACGCGCTTTGCGCCAACATCACTCGCACTTTGTTCCCTCTCTGCTAAGAATCTATCAAACTCACTTAACGAGCGGCGACAAAATAATAAGAATGTTGAGAGCAAATACGAATTCGACTACTGTAAATCGATTAAATGAAACTGATGCGGTCGAAGAAGTGGTGCAGAGCTGCAAGCTGTTACACTGGCACCGCAGTTGAGACGGACATTTGTGCTCTAGTTCTTTGCAGTCCGCTGTAGCGTAAGCGTAAACTGGCAGTATCAGGAACAGCGTGGTGGTAGTTGGGTGAGTCTGTGTGTCTGTTGCATGTGTCTATCCGGGTTAATTAGTTGTAAGTGAGCTGCGACGTTGGGAGGTTGCGCTCCGTCAGGGTGATGGTATATGCCCTTGCAAGGTGTACGTGGCCGACGGACTGTACAGTAGTTGTGTCCCTCGAAGAACTTGAATAAACTAGGGGATGAGAAGCGCACCCATTTCGTTATGGATCTTTATCATAAAACAATTAACGTGCTTGTCTGCGAAAAATTCGATTGCTCGCGGTAATACGGAAACGTGTTACCACTGTTGCACGTCACTGTAGACGGTGAAAATTCACAAAGCTAAAAGATAGCAAGAAATTCTCGTCCATGAAAAGCATGAATACCCAAGGAAACTTATCATTTCAGAGAATTCTTCTCTCACGAGCTTCCTAATTGTTCTTGGCAAGAACAAGTGCAGCAAATCTATGGCACAGCCCAGCAAATTCACATGTTGAGACTAAGGTTCTCTTCAGATGAGAGAGGCCATTAGCCCGCGCCAAGAAGTGCTGGCAGCACCGAGCACCTCAGGCAAGAGGCAGCCAGCGAACTGGAGGAAAGGAGCCGCAATCATCGCTCCTGAGACCGACCCAATTCGCTCAATTCTCCTCAGACCCGAGCGGGCGCATTTGGTCCCATTTGGTCCATTAGAGGCGATGCAGCGGCTCAAGAGATTAATGGCCAGTCGACGGCTCGATGGATTAATCCAGCTTATTATTGCCTTCTGATCAAAGGCGGCCCCGCGCTGCTCAGGAATTGTTTGCTGAGGTGGGCACAGAGAGCGGCGGCGCCGAAGACGGATCGACCGATTGCGCGCTGTTTTTCTGCCGCGCTAAAACAGTGACAAAAATGCGGTGTTGTGGTAGAGGAAAAGCCGACTTTGTGCAGGGTGACGAGAATATCTTCTTTTGGTGGTCATAAAGACTGGTGATTTATGTCGCTGCTACCACGACCTCTTGTAGCACGGTGACCTCCTCATATGTATTTACAAAAAAAAAAAAAACGGCTCTTCATACTGCCACTGCGCCCGTTATATGCTGCGATGACCACTCCGATGCACAGTGTGCTGGAGGTATTTGACTATTGCAATAATTGTTTGTAAACTCGCTGACTATATTCAGAAGCCTCATTAGCATTCAGTTATTATTTTCGCACTGTTTTATATAATTAATAACGTATATGCTCATAAATTATCCGTGTTCACAGAAAGAACTATTTTTTTTTTCTGTCAAAGAGGTGATGTTTTTGACGGGGTCTGTCAACAAGATGAGTCAAAACGTTATCAACGCATCTTCATGAAATTGCCAAAAAATGAATGTCAGCTTTGTTAGGAGGCTCGGATGATTACTGTAAATAATGGTAAAAATTCATTCAAGTGAATATTTGTCTACCTGCTTTTTTTTCTTGGCAACAGAGCTCACAAACTGATGAACGGATTTTCATGAGATTTGCAGGAAATGCTAGGAATGCTACGAGGAACAACTGATCAAACTTTTGTACTGATCTGTTGGTCGGGTCTGCTTGTCCCTATCAGCATTTCTCTGTTCGTCAAAAAAATAACTCAAAAAGTTATGAACGAATCTTCATTAAATTTGCAGGAAGTGTTAGATATATTAAGAAAAATAAATTACCCTAGTTTGATTGTGATCTATTCTCACGTTTGTGAGTTTGTCTTTTGTTTGTCAGAACATGACCGAAAAATTTATAGACGGATCTACAAAAAAAACTTCCCTGAAAATGGTTGGAATGTTAAGAGAAACAGATGATTAAGTTTTGGTGATGATCAAATCAACAGCGTGGATTTAGGACAAATTTAATTTTTTTCTTAACATTGCGTCACTTGGCGGATGTGCATGCTCTAATAGTGATTCTCTAGTTGCAGATAATTACCTCCGCCAAGAAGGTTATGTTTTCGTTGAGTTTGTTCGTCTGTCTCTCTGTCCGTCTGTCACCAAGATAACTCAAAAAGTTATCGACGGATTTTGAAGAAATTCACTGGAATTGTTAGGTATGTTAGGAGAAACAGATGATTAACTTTTTGTGAAGGTTAGTCCATCCTTTTATTTGTTTATTTGTCTCTCTGCCTCATTTTTCTCAATGACTAGAGCTAGAGCTACTAGAGCTAAGTGCAATGCTTATTTTATTGGCAAGGTCGTCCATAAGCAAGGAATATGAACGGTGTCATCGCAATTTTTCGCTGTTTTTCTATACCAGTGCAGACTACTAGTAAAAGCTAAAAATCTACAATAGCAAAAGGACTTTTGTTAATAAAAACTGCCATTCAATAGCAATGAAGTCTTACTTTCGGGTAGTTCCCTTCGCTCCTAATTATTATTTACTTAAGGCATCTCATTACTCAAAGACAAATGCATGCCAGAAAAATACAGTGGGTGCAGTCTTTTATAGTAGGGCATTGAACAGAATCTTCTGGCGGATCTGTAAGCACAAATTTTTCAGTGTTTGTGGAATGTTGCATTTGTCCACAATTCTTTGAAAAGCTCCAGCCGTATTTCTAACTGGTCGTTTTACTGAACTGCCACAGTTAATGGATCTTTGAACGTCCTTGGTTTGGAAAAACTAATTGCTTCGTGGGAGCATCTCAGTGGGTTAAAACATATCTACAATATAATAAAGACCGACATGTATATATCTATTTGTGTGTTTATTTGTTTATTTATATTTTTTATCTGCCCATTTTCTGCCACGCTTTAAGAAAAATTAAGCCAGGTTGAAGACTGTAGCCATCCTGTTAAGCTCCATTGAATGACAGAAAATAGGCCAGGTTGCAGAATGTAGTTCTTTCTTTGCCAACGGTGAAGTCCACGCAATGCAGATATATACAGCTTCAAGCACTCTCATGCATCGTGTTTTACAGTCTCTTCTGACTTTTCCTTCATCTAAACTTCAGCCGCTGATGATCTTATTGACGACATAATCAACGAATTAAATGGTAAGATATTCTTCAGCACGCAGCAGGCGGGTAAAGAACACGAGGATTTCTTGGCTGCAACTAATTTTTTTTTTTTAAATTTGTTTTTTCTTTCAACAGGACAGCATTTTGCTTGAGGAAAAACTCCCGATTTATATGACATTATCGAGTATTCTGGGTACCTGGATGCATAGCTCAGTACAGTATTTGTCAGGAACGATGTGGACTACGGGCAAGAAAAAAAAAACATTGCTTTTCAGCGCATCAACGAAGGAAAGGTTGGCGTTGCTCACCATAGCATGTTTATTTTTTGTGTTCCATAATTCAAGTTGGCAGTTGTCGTGCATCCTACATAAAGAAGTTAATAAGAATATTATGATCGATGAAGAAGGTTAATCACCAATGCCTCGGTGTCATTTTTGACAGCGCGGTACTCTATAGTGTTTATTAACAGCCTACGTTTTGCTACTACGAAACACTGCTGGATAAACTTCGACAACAATTGGTTTGCTCAGCTGGGGTGGATGTTAGGAGTAAATATTCCTCCTTGGTTGTCCGGTAAGTGTTTAGAGATTAGGAAGTTTTGTCTAGGTCTAGTACGGGATTGGACCGCTAGCTAATCGAAAGGCGAGTTGAAGAGGGTAGCTGCATGTGAGTTGTTCTA
Source organism: Parhyale hawaiensis (assembly GCA_001587735.2). Classification (NCBI taxonomy): domain Eukaryota; kingdom Metazoa; phylum Arthropoda; class Malacostraca; order Amphipoda; family Hyalidae; genus Parhyale; species Parhyale hawaiensis. The sequence continues at coordinate 6,006,515 of LQNS02000231.1, forward strand.
CAAATACAAAGGCAGAGAAATATGCCTGCAAATATATTAATTAATACAGACTAACATAATTGTGTTATGTAGGGTTTATAAGATAGCATGTACGTGAATGAACACTGTCAAAAGTAACTCATCACGCGTGCAAAGGACACTTGCCATCCTAATTCAATTTTACTCCTGAAATCCGGAACTGCTTCACACACAACCTTATTCCAGTACCATAAAATAATTTTGGGCAGTATGAGAATATAGAGTACAGACAATTATGGAACGAATATCGTCAGGGGCAGGTGACTTCTCACCTGATACTACAACACTAGAGGTCACATTACTGTAAAGCTAGAAAAAAAATGGTAGAAGGAAATATAGGGAGTTGCTAAGCAACTCCCTCTGTCGAGGAAATTTCCATTGTAGAGACATCATCAAAGATGGCATTGTACTCAGCTGAACATGTTGCATTAATGAAATAAATAAAATAAGCAACCTTTGTTTCGTGAGCATTTTAATCGACATCTTGACAGTCAGTAGAGCCACCAGCGAGCCACAAGTCTATACGTTACCGGGACTGTTCGTGGAGCCACCAGCGAGCCACAAGTCTATACATTACCGGGACAGTCCGTGGAGCCACCAGCGAGCCACAAGTCTATACATTACCGGGACAGTCCGTGGAGCCACCAGCGAGCCACAAGTCTATACGTCACCTTGACAGTCCATGGAGCCACCAGCGAGCCACAAGTCTATACGTCACCGGGACAGTCCGTGGAGCCACCAGCGAGCCA
>LQNS02000231.1:6008786-6023352 GCA_001587735.2 Parhyale hawaiensis
ATACGTCAGCTGGGCAGTCCGTGGAGCCACCAGCGAGCCACTAGACTATACGTCACCTGGGCAGTCCGTGGAGCCACCAGCGAGCCACTAGACTATACGTCACCTGGGCAGTCCATGGAGCCACCAGCGAGCCACTAGACTATACGTCACCTGGGCAGTCCGTGGAGCCACCAGCGAGCCACTAGACTATACGTCACCTGGGCAGTCCGTGGAGCCATCACAGAGCCAGAAGGGCGACACGCAGCGCTCGGAGCCACCAGGACAGCGCACCTGGAGTGCCGAGTAGCACCAGGACACTCCGTCTGTCGTCTGCGTCCCGGCGGCTGTTCCGACCGAAGGTAAGAGTTAAATCGCACCTGCTTATCAGACCAGCAGTCTACACGCATATGGCNGCAGAGTAGCACCAGGACACTCCGTCTGTCGTCTGCGTCCCGGCGGCTGTTCCGACCGAAGGTAAGAGTTAAATCGCACCTGCTTATCAGACCAGCAGTCTACACGCATATGGCTTTGTGTTAGTGCTATGAGGAGTAGCTAAATTTTCAGTTACTCTCATGCAATAGCTTAGTTAATAGGTATTCTACGAAGTACGCTGCTCTTCAATCGTAACTAGAGTACTAGCGGTCAAAACGATAGCAATAAATTTTATAACGGAGCTTTTTATTTATCCTGCTTTTGGTACAGATCTTATTGCAAAATATGCCTCATACGTGTAGGTTTAATCTTCCATTTAATCAACGATGAAAGCTCTGCCAGCATAAGTTTGAGAGAGTAAAATTTGCTCAATTGCTAGTAGAACCACGTACATTTAGTTCTTGAAGTGCTCGACAGTCTCGCAGCACTAAGAATATAATTATGATTCAACCAAAATAATTCACCGGAAATGGCTAATTAATACTCCATGTATCCGGCATACCAGCAGCAGAATATCAGGACCAAAATTTGATGGCAATACAAATTGAAAATACTTTGGGGTCTGCTCAGCTTGATGTTTGAACTGCCACTAAGAAATTCAGCTCGGGAAAATACAGTACGTTACCTTTGATTATGCAAATATAATTTTTTTAAGTATTTTTCAAGACAAGTGTCAAACATTTAAAATATCAATAGTAAGTGAGTGCAGAGGTATGTTGTAACTATAAAAACAATTATAGAAAAATAAAACGGAACCATTTCTCACGTTTTGGCAACATTTGCTTATTGCACGAGGTTCTGCTGTTACCCCAGATTATTCAACATCAGTCTGAAGTCAACATGGGCAAGAAGCGGTTTAAAAAGTGAAGAAAAGATCAAAGTGACCTCGTTATTGGCTTCTGGTAAGACAACACTCGAAGTTTCCAATGAATTACAGCGTGATCACCGAACAATTAAAGCTTATGAAATTGATGGTAAAGTCAACAGGACAACTCCGGATAGAGCCTCTACGAGGAAATTGACTGCTCGGGATATGCGACATTTGAAGGTTTCTATCGCTAGAAAACGACTTTCTAGAAGTAAGGCGATATTTGAAGACGCTGGAGTCCCATACTAAGCAGAAAGATAAGATGTGAGGTTCTGCAGAAGCTAGGGAAAGTGAAAAAGGCAATTAAACGACCACTTCCAACAAAACCTCATAAAGAAAATAGGGTCAAATGGGCTGAAGAGAACATGAAAACTAATTTCTTCAATGTCACATCTACAGACGAATGCAGAGCCACTCTTGTTGGTCCAGATGGATGGGCGTCTGGATGGGTCCTCTATGACCGACCTCAACAGACACGGCTTAAGCAACAAGGTGGTGGAGGTATAATGTTTTGGGCCGGGATAGTAGGTGACACCCTTATTGTTCCATTTGAATTGGCAGAAAGAGTTAAACTGAATGCAGAAAGGTACTGCCAGTTTCTTGAAGCCAACTTGATTCCATGGCTTGATGACCAGGTGACTATCGCACGCAGATCCAAATTGTTATTTTAGCACGATAACGTTCCCTCACACCGAGGACGGTACACTGCTAACTGGCTTGCGGATGGAGGATTCAAATCAAAAAGGATTATGACCTGGACAGCGAATAGCGCCGATTTAAATCTCTTTGAGAATTTTTGGGTAATGATCAAAAGGAAGGTCTATGTAGGTGGTCGGCAGTGTTCGAGCAAAGTAAGCCTGTGGAATGCAGTAAAACCAGCTGCAGATTATATTCCACCATCTGAAATATCAAACCTGACAAAGTCTGTTGAAAATCGCTTTACAAGAATCACGAAAAATGGAGGTTGCCATGTGCAAAATTAACTTGTTATGCTTACCGCTACTGAACACTTATTTCAGTGTTTATTGAATTGTTTTGGTTATAATTTCTTGGTTTTGAACGTTTAATAAAAATATTCCCGTTCACTTGTATTTATTTCATGTTTATGACGTTTTTATTAGCATTTTGCATAATCTGAGGCAATGGTAAAAAACTCGTATATAAGCAAATTGTATGATAAACTTAACCAATGGCTAAATATTTATTTTACAAGTGCTCTTTATATTGGCAACATAGCCATACATTTAGTTAATATTGATATTTCAAAGTTAGACACTCATTTAAACCTAAGTAAAAAATTCTATTTACATAATCAAAGGTAACGCGCTGTATATGTGAAATGGATTGTACACGACGGGTTCAGAGAAAATAAAGGGGTTATATACTTGATTGATTCATTCTTTGGCGCCAAGTGCTTGCTTAAAAAACTGGAATTATCATGACATATATCTCGTACAAAGCCGAAATTTACACGAGTGATGCTTGATTGCGAATTGAAACTGAGTAAATTATTTTTGCGTGGCACTCGACAGTAGGCAGAATTACGCCTATAAGAAGTGGGCAGTTGTTGGGTGAGGAAATCAGCAACGAAAGCGATAAACTTAGAAGAATTATCCCAAATCCTTCACCGTCACTTATGGCGGCTGCGTATACTGGTATAATAATGGCTAGGTTGTTGGTAGCTTGCCCGCTCGTTGGGTTGGTCTGTCTCTCCGTCACAATGCCACGCATTTAGATAGTAGACACCTCAAAGGAAGTTATGAGGGAAGACGACATACTGGACATATGCTTCATTAACGAGTATTCCACATTCAAGGTACGAGGTGGTTGTCACTGGCTGGCTTGCTGGCTGGAATTGATGGTGTAGATGCATGTTTATATTCCTTTTAGCAGCAAAAACAGAAGACCCATGCTCTTCTTCATTTGCATTAGCTGCAAACTGTCTATGAGAGAAAATTTTCAGTTTTTCATCGCTCTAACCTTCATAGCACTAAGTATGCAAGTTACGACGCTGCTTAGGTATCCATCCCGTTCTGACGCCTATACGAGTGCTTGCAAACAGGTGCCACCTACCAGCTCGAGACTGTATCAACAGTTGGTGGTATGGTGCAGGCCACGCAATTGCGTCTCTTATATCTAAAGTGACTACGAGAACTGAGCTCATCAGGATGCCCTCGGTAAGCCAGTGTGCTAAAATTTCTCCAGAAATGTATGAAGCCAAATCAATTTGTTTAGCAATTGGCGCAAGTAAAATTTTTGATAACCCATCGAATATGGAGCGAATTAGCACTGAAGGGTTTTGCAAATTTCAGCTGGTGAAACGGACACAGCAGCAGCACATTCGGACGAAGAGTTGACAGGACCTGTTCATGTGAGTGAACCCGCCATAACATTGACGGAAGTACAGACTCTCGTAAAGACGTTAACGTTTTTAGTTCAAGAAATGTGGTGATGATTTTTATCAGTTACATTATCCACTAGTCCACTAAATAATAATACACAGTCGTTGGTTGGATGATCCGAGTTTGCTTGCTCCGAACTGGCTAACTTGTTCTTTGGTTGGTCCTTCCCACCGTCATGCTATTATAGATTTAGATAAGAGAAGATTCATCTAGTTAACACCAAGTGAGCTACCATTAAATTTCAGCCCTTGGAATTACAATGACAAAATAGCTTGTGAAGTATATGCTCAAAACTGAAAATACTGCAATTTTCGAATTTTGCTTCGCTTTGAAAAGTATGTACTCCGGTACTATTTGATAGGACGATTCTTATTCTGAGCGTGGTAGATGAAAGGCGGTATCTTTGAAACAGTTTTTTGATCCTGTCGAGCATAAGCTGTTTAACATATGTTTTAACTGAATTTTTTCGTAGCAGTTAAAGAGGCGCAGGTTTGGTTTTGGTTGGAGTTTTCGTTTCTTTCGTGCATAATCCACTTCGCTTATGATTTCTTGAGCTGAACCTCTTCGTGGCAGTTGAAACTTCACAATGAACAGAGGCCAAATTATATTCAGTTTACACTGCAGCCAAATTTCGACCCTTGAAGCTTCAACTATCCGCTGGTATCCAGTTACAGTAAACCCTGGGCATTTCCGGTGAATAGTTTTGATTGAACTATATTTTTGGGTGCTGCTCAAACTTTTGTGCAATTTCAAACTGATATATATATATATTCGCACCTTATACTTCGAGAGGAATATTTTTCTATCGCAAACTCACGGCGGAACAACTTGCGTTTCTTAAATGGAAGATCATACCTGCAAGTATGAGACCTATTTTATAGCAAAACCTATAGTGGAAGCAAGAACAATAAAAACCTTCATTACAAATCTATTGCCGTCATTTTTGACTGCTGGGCTCTCTGGTAAATATTATAGTTTATACTGCTTTAAAATATGTTATAGGTTAGCAATAAGACCACCGACCTAACATAGCATACTGTGAATTACCATAATTTACCCGACTTCGCTTATTTTAGCGGCCAAACTAAGCTTAACCTAACCCCACATAGGCAAGCCTCGTAGAGCCTTAGCTAGCCTAACCTAGCGTAGTCTAACTTAGCATGACCTGGCCTAGTCTATATTAGGCTATCGTAAGCCAATCCAATCTAACCCAACCTCTCCTAAGCTTAACTAACTTAGTATACCCTAAAATAACTTAACCTAACCGTACCTATCCTAACCAAGTTTAATCTCATCTTCTTTAACTTAATTTTAACTTAACCTAGTCTTACTTAGCCACAAATAACTTAATTTAACCTGATCTTAGGTAACCATAACTACAATAACTGAACCTAATCTAGCCTAACCTTATCTAATGCTGTCTATCGTTACTTTAAGATTTGAACTGACCTAAACATATCAAGTGTAATTTAACCTTACCTTAAACTTAACCTAATGTAACCATCCATCAGCTTAATTTTTATTGCACTCCGAATTCGGGAAAGGTTAACTGTTTGTTGTTAGTGCGTTGATCCGTCATGAAGAGGAGTGATTCTTCAATTAGGTAATTGTCCGAGGGGGCAATAATTGTCTCAGGGGGAGCTGTCTGAGGGTGAAGACGTCAGCGGGGGGAGGGGACTGTCCTGATACCACTTGAGAGACTACTGGATTTTTCCCTCTTCAAAATTTGACAAATCGATTACACGATACATTTTTTTGTCAGTAAAAGTGAGACTTGAAAAGCATTAGCGGTCGATGGCTGAAAACACGCTGTGTCTTGAGGTTCGGAAGCAAACTTTCTCTAACAAATCGTAAAATCTTTGTAACAAGCCATGGAACTTTGGCCATTAGTTGCAAGCAACATCTTGCAGGTGCAGTATTGGTGAAGAGTTGTGCAATGGCACTTCTTCTTCATATTGCGAGGCAATCTCTCATATATTTAGAGTGGGGTTTTGGTTGCATGTTTTATCTTATCTTCAGAATTTTCAGCTACATCTACCAGTGATCTAAAAAGAGTCATCATTATCTGTTAGTTTCACAGAAACATTGCTGTTGGTTCTGGTTCATTTTTTTAACAGTCCTTGGACAATATTATGAAGCTGTGTGGTCTGGGAATCCCAGCTCGTCTCTACTGGAGGATTTCTTAATGATCTAACTGCTGTACAGCTGCAAGAAACTACGAACTTACTTTCTCATTGGAGGCTCTATAATTATCTGGATAAATTGATCTGCATTTAGATACTGTAACATTTGTTGAAGTTCAAAAGGGACACAATAAACGTTATATCTATGATGAAACGAAAAGTGCCTTGCTATAAAAGACGATCACGAACTTGCGGTTATTTTTATCACAAGGATGTAAAAGATTTGAATGCTTTATTTTCAAAAGCTCGGAAAACGTCTTATCCAGCACTCCGTAAGCACTTCTTCTGTTCAAACTCCCACTTGATAATCACGAAGTTGGTATGTTTTTATTTCAATGTGTGACTCGTTTTTGCTGAAAAAATGTTATCATTCACTGGCATACTCAGGAATCGAAAGAACAGCAAATTTGGGGATCACATAATCTCACGAGGAGATTGTACATGTGGGAAATACTAGAAGACAAGAGGACTTGAACCATCATAATAAATTGCATTACCGACATGATCTGGCAAGGTCATGAACACACCTAGACACAACTACTAACTTACATGAGAGCGTTAGTGTTAAGACTAAGACCTCACCGACATGGAAGGAGCCAGTGTAGAGCAGCAGCGTGAGGGCGGTCGTCACTTCTCCAGCCTCATTCAGCGCTTCTATGGTCACTTTGAACTGACGATCCAGTGGAAGTCCTCCGATGGTTACACCTGGTCGATCCTGGAACACGAGACTTATTTTACAACAAATCATGTAATCCGGTGGTCTTTCAATTTTAAACAAGAAGCGAGGATGAACTCGTAAACTCCGATTATGTTTAGAATTTAACGTAATATACAGTATATTAAGTTTCTGTGGTTAGCCGTCTACATTCAGTATAGTATGGTAACAACGTTTAAGACTGTTGAATTTATGTAATTCCCAGCAGAAAAACAGGAAAATCTATATTTTTATAAGGCATGTATCATTACATTAAACAATGGCTAGCCAGCTAACGACATTGATAAAAACATTGGTAAAAATAAATAAGAGTGACAGAGAAACATAAGAGGTAGTCACACATAAAATATTTATCTGCCAGCATGCAAGCAATACCCTTGATACCTATGCACAGTTATGGATAGATAACTATTTACTCACGTGAGCATCAGAAAAGATTGTCTTTTTTTATACTGGAACTATTTTTTTCTTTTTTTTTTTTTGTCAAATGGACGACCCTTCGAAGAACATATGGAAATTCAGTTACTCGAGCTATCTTCCAGGTTCCGTAGCCGATACGATGTGTGCATTTTGTTGATGAAGTATTATGACCGGAAGCGAGGGGTTAGGTCGGTGATACTGGTGGCTTTGGTTTGAATAGGAAGAAGACAAACATCTGATGCACCGTCACTACGAGTTTCAAGCCCGTAGAGTCAACAGATGGCCCATAGTAATTAGCTATGTGAACCAATCTTTTGTACTGTGTTTCGAAAATGAGCGACAATGATAACTGGGAACAAAAGTGCTCCACCAAGTTTTGTCTGGGTCTAGAGCACCCTCTGAATGAAACTCTTAATAAATAGCAGGCCTATTAAAGGGTGCCGAGCTTTGAGTTGATTTGAGGTATTCTTAAAAGCCCAAGACACGATTGAAGAAGAATGTCGCAGTGGAAGAACTTCAGCAGCAAAAACTGGCGAAAATGGTGTTATACCTTGGCCTTTATGTATTCCGATCAGTGATTGTCAATAGACCAGGCAAGTTAAATTTAACAAATAAGATTTCATCAAATTTTGTACAATCAACTGACGGTCCGAAAAGTCTGCACGATGGTTCTGAAAGGCTGTTACATGATCACAAGGAAAACAGGACAGAAACAACTCTTGACATTTTGGAACGGGTTGAATATGTCACTCATTTCTTAGCAGTTGCGGTGGTACTGCGCTTGAGTCTGACACTATTGAAAGCTTGGTAGCCCGCAAGTGATCGACATTGTTGTCACTCATTTTTGATATCCAGTAGAAAAAAAACCTACTCGAGGCCAACTGCTATTGGCCACCTGTTGACTCTTCCGACTTCAAACTTTCATCGGCAATACAGCAGATGCTGATTCGTAGAGGGCCGGCGGCTTTCTGGCAATGGGCCTATGGTTCCGTCTACTGCCGCCTATCTAACCTGAACGGTGAGCCACAATCGTTGCTATATCTAATAACCGGCTACCAGACTTGATATGTAGGTACTGGGTTTGCACACCTCGCAAAACTTTGCATTTACATATCTTCAAACATACAATTTTCTAAGATGGTAGCGATATTGCTAATAGCATAGCAAACTCTTATCTAAGGCCCAAACGTGTACCGCGACCACACTTCACCACAACTATGCCATTACCTGCGCCTGGTTCACAGGATTGGCTCCAGTGCCGTTGCTGGTGAGCAGCTTCGGGGCCGCGGAGAGCTCCTGCAGCACTGCCTGACCGTCCCACACCCGCACCCTGTAGCTGCTGGGGCGGGTGGGCTGAGCTGGGGGAAGTGCGGCTGTAACGATAAGAAGCAATAATTACCAGAAGATTTGGATGCAATACAACATTGCCTGCACGGGTGCAAGTGTCTACACTCTCTTTTCTTCCGCCAATGTTGCCTACCGGGTTCACTCTACCGTCAGAATCAAGGTACAGAACAAGCACATTGATTGTACTAAACCTGAACGCCGAAGAGGATAAGCCGGGTTCAGGATGACATCCACGAGGCAATGACAACACATCTCTGGTCTGCTTACCGTCAGAGTGAGCCGAAGGCTAAATTTTATTTATGATCGGTCCTTCCGTTTGTCTGACTAATGTTTGTCAGAACGTAATTCAAAAAGTTACGAACAGATGTATAAGAAAAATAGAGAAACTACTATAGTATTACTGTCAACAAGCGCAAATGGCCTGATTTTGGTAAAGATAAAAAAAAGAAATCCTAGTTTCAGGTTAAGTTTTTATTTTTCCTTGCTTGGAGGAGGTATGTGCTCTCCGAGTGCTCTAGTCAAAAATAGCCTTCCTTTTACCGCGTGGTGTTTTTGCCAACCGAATTTTAAGTTCACGAATATTCCGCCATAAAAAAACTTTTCAGAAAGATCTTTCTTAGGCGTTTTATTTCCCCGTCTTGCCACAGAGCATAAAGTGTAATGGTTTAGCTGTCATAATTTATTTTTTTTTTCGATATTAGTAGTGCAAGCACGATAAGCATAAGTAAAAAACGAATTTTGAGCAGATTTACTCAAGAACGCTAACTTGCATTCTGGAGCTGGACGGCTACTAAATCGCTATTCAATTAGTGTTGCCAAATCATATTTTACGCCCTCCAGCTTCTGTGAAAAAAATTAAATTCACTGCAAGTAATCTTTTTTTTCCAAATATATGTTTATGTTCAATATATATACAGTATATACCCATTTTAAGTTGATCGCAGGCTCATGCTTTGCAAAATCATGGTGAACGAAGTATACTTTTGTAGTTTGTGCTTATAAAGCTAAATCACTAAAGAACTGCAATGCTCTCTCTCTCTCTATATATATTTAAGGACATCTGCATGAGCCACCAATCAATGGAAGCTGCTACAGTTCCAATACGGAGGGCCATAACTTTGTTACGAGCGTTGCAACAATGGCTGGCGGAACACTGTAAAACTCCAACAAGTGTCCTACATTCACGAAGCTTTCGTTATAAGTCCCACCCTCATAGTTTGTATTATCTCAATTAACCTTTCAATGCATGATTTAAACTAATCACACCCGTACCAATAGCGCTATTTAGTATCTGTCTCATATGCAAGCTGTGTTAATACTTTCAGACACAATGCTCTGAGATAACGCCAGATCTCAAAAATACGACTACTTATGAAATCCGTGAAAACTGCACGTTCTCAAACAGTAGAACATTAAAACCTCTAAATCTTTATTGTTCTCCAAAAATACAGTTGTGCCTTAAAACTTAAACGTATCTACCACTAAAACTTAAAACGTATCCTACTAAAAGCGCACTATCGCTTCTGGGATATATTGTACATGAGGTCCATGTATAGTACATGCTGTATTGTCCTGATATTATACCAGCATGATTCTATATGCAATATTCATTGAAGTCTGAACAAATGACTTACTCGGTACGGGAGACTCCCTGTCACACCTATACTGCAATGCTATTCGAACTCATACTATCGCTATTTCTGAACTGGGTGAAACGATTTGTGACATAAGTACCTATAGTTTGTCTGTTTAGCATAAATAACAAGCATGTTACCTCAGCAATTATAAATGAGTTTGCTAAGGCGGTCAAAATTCAACTAATACTAATGAGCCATCCTAGAGAGTTTACAGAAGTATATCACACTGCAATATTGCACAAATTTGACGAGACCACAATCTGAAATGCTAGTCAATTGCACTCGCATTAAATGAACTATAGCATCTGTGCAACAACAAAGAACGGCCACAATAAAAATGCAAAAAGAAAAAAGATTCATTAAAACCCATTATTCGTTGTAAGAACTTAAAATACAATATTTGTACTTTGATTTGAACTCCGCGTTACTCATGGGTGTATAATATTATCTGGCAAAGAGTTATAAGCGCGAACACTCAGAAAAACAACCATTCTTCTTTGCAACTCCAGTCTGACAGGTGGGAGATTGAATCTTTGGTTACGAGTTTGATGGGAATGAGATGGCACAAGATGACAGTAATACTTTACAAAAATGTCCTGATCATAAAATATCGCATTTCTGAAAAACTTGACCAGGAAGTACTCATACACATCATCATATTTGAGCAACGACAATTTTTGAACATTGTATCAACGGACATACGCGGTATATTGTTTTCATCTCTCTTCACGTTCAAAATAACCCTGAGAACATTATTGATGGCAACTGTAACAGAACGCAATGAATTTCAGAAACATTACCCCACATAACTATGTTTTGTATCAGATGTGAATAGACTATTGCATAACATAGTAATATTAAGGACTTCCTGGATATGTATCTAGAGATTGCATAAAATGCTCCCCTTGCTTTATTGAATTTGCCACAGAGTTGTTCAATATGGTTAGAAAAGGTTAGTTTGCTATCGATGGTTGAGCCTAGATATTTGAATGATGATACCCAGTCGAACAGACTGTCATTAAAGTAAATTTCAGGCAACAGTGGGGTTGGTCTTGACGTAAAAAGCATTAATTTCGCTTTTTCTGCATTTGGGGATAGACGATTGCGCTCAAGCCAATTTAATAAATTCTTATTAAGTCTGTTAATTATGTCGACTGCACTCTCAAATTTTTCGTCACTGGCATATAAAACTGCATCGTCAGCAAATAAGATGGTCTTAGTTTCAGGAAATTCGCATATATCATTAATGTAAATACAAAACAAAAGGGGTCCCAAGACTGAACCCTGGGGAACACCATGATTAATTGGTTGACTTGTGGATATTTTGTCATTGATTTCGACGTATTGCTTCCGAGTGTGCAAATAACTCTTGATAAGAGACAAGGCGTTGTTTCTGATACCATAATGATCTAATTTAGTACACAAAATGGCTGAATTTACCGTATCAAATGCATTTTTTAGATCCAAAAGCAAACATACTGTATACATTTTTTATCAAAAGCAGGTAGCCTATCATTTACAAAGTTAACAATTGCTAACGTAGTGCTCTTGCCCTTTCTAAAACCGTCTTGCGATGGTGTCAAAATACTGTGCGTAGAAATCTGTGATAACCTAGAATGGATGACCTTCTCGAATACTTTGTTAAAAATATTAAGTGTTGATATGGGCCTATAATTATTCACATTTGTTGAATCACCTAATTTAAAAATTGGTATCACCCTAGCAACTTTCAAAACATTGGGATAAACACCAAGAGAAATGCAACGATTGAATATTGCTCATAAATAATTGTTTATCTTGGGCAAAACCAAAAGTAGATGTCTGGGTTGAATTTCGTCTTTATGGCAACGCTTATTCTTCATGGACTCTACAACATGAACAGTCTCACCCGGCATCACCTGATCAAGAACTACAGCCTCATCAACTCGTGGCCTAGGTATATTACACGTAACATTGATTATCTTCACTGAACTAGATAATTACTTTGACTCTTCCGATTGCTGGTTAGTTCTTCTAAATTTGGAAGCGAAATGGCCGTAAAATGAGCGAATTTTATTGCGCTACTGCAACACTGCAAATATTATAGTAATGATGACTCTGAAAATCTCTTTGAGCTTGTATTGAGAAGGAGTATACAGACATTTGGACTCGTATGGGGTCCAAAAATAAATTTATTTTCGAGTATATAATAGCCAGCACTAATGCTTCTAAACAACATCGAATAATTATTCGGTTGTTTCGGGGAATAGAGGTCTTGCTGCCAAGAAGAAGAAGAAACAGTAAAAAAAGCCGGCTGAATTCAACAAATTATCTATATATTTATAGGCGACGATCACCTAGTAATTCGTTGTTACAGGAAAATCTGCCAGAGAAACTAAGTCAATTAACAATCGATTTGAATGGCACCCTGGCGGATAGAAACAACTCAAGACCTCTCGAGGTGCAATCTAGTGGGTTAATTTAGATTTCTTTTTTATCACAGTCAAAATTCACTAAGAAGATGAGCAGTTGAAAGTATTCCTGAAAAATGCGCATGCGATAAAATAAATATAAATTAAACGATTGTGAAGACAATGCATATATATTCATTTCTCTGCTTATTTATTTTTCTATGACCTCCATCAGAGATGTTTCTGTAGATTTTTGTGGCAGTTAGTCTGTCTGAGACTAAGATAAATAACAATGCTAAGGGCAGATCCTCATGAATTTACGAGGAATGTTAGGTATGTTAGGTGGAACAAATGATTAACATTTGGAGAAGACTCGCCAACCGTTTGCTTGTTTGTTGGTCTGTCTGCCTATTTCTCTTGGTAACAAACTCGAAAGGTTACGGACGGATCTTCATCAAATTTGTAGGAGTTGTTGGGAATGGGACGAAGAGCAGCTGGCCAAAGTTTTGCGATGATGTGTTGGTCAGTTAGTCAGTAAGTTTGTTTTTAAGTGTGTCAGAACATAACTAAAAGGGCATTTGACGGATCTTCAACAAAAATGCAAAAAACTGCTATTAATGTCAAGAGGCACAACTGACCAAATTTTGGCGATGATACAGAGAATCCGAGTTTTAAGATCAATCTCAATTTTCTTTTTAACATTGCATTGCTTGGCGGGGGCATGAGCTTCTGAATGCACTAATTTACCTGTATATTTTTTATTTATTTGTCTGTTTGTTTTCCCATTTTTTTATCTGTTCATCTGGCAATTTTCCGTCAGTTTTGAAGCTCTCACTCTTGAAGAAACACACAGGCGAAACGTAGGCCAAGTTGGACACTGTAGTCATGCTCGCACGCTGTGTTGAAATCGATAGAGGAAAAACAAACCAGGTTGTAGATGATGGAAAAACTATGGTAATATTATGTATGAATGAACTTGCTTTGCCAACATTGTAATCCAAGTAGTGAAGATATTTGCAGCTTCTTTTAGCACCCTTACGTCCCTTGGTTTTTACGCTCTTCTTACATTTCCTTAGAATTATGTTGGTACCTATGCTTGGAAAATTCTGGAAAGTTTCACTGTGCATGTGAACGAACGGATTGTTGCCAGACACTCACAATGGACTGGAAGTACTTGTAATGTACGCATTCCAAGCAGAGTTGGCGGCCAAGCCGAGGCGATAAAGTATTCTAAAAGCTTCACGGTATGGGAGCAAGAATGTTCAACAAAATGCCGCGGCAGATTCGAAACGCCAATAATATGAAAGCTTTAAAGTTCAAAATTTGTTGGATCGTATTTAAGAAACATATAATCAAATATCAAAATAGCATGCCTCAGTGTTCAGCGATTACAGGCACTGCCCAGGTGATTCGCTGCTGGTTCTCTCCTTGGTCGCTAACTGGCACCCAACAGAAGAAACCCAGCATCGTGACTGCGCACACATGAGGTGCTGTGTGCTACATCACCTGGAATTCGTCCGAAGATTCTCAAGGTACTCACGGTAGGTACATCGGTAATTTTTTTACAAAAGTCCAATATGGCACCAGCTAATTTACTACAAGATATCATTAGTACACTATTAGAGAATTCTAATGATACCCAAATATATCAGTCAGAAATTCATACTTTTTATTTTTTTATTTTTTTTTCTGTTAACGCAGAGTGAAACTTTTACGCACATTTTAAAGTTAACATAATCAAACCTAGCGTTGCCTAACCTCTATAAATGTAACATACAGTATCCTAATGCACTGTATTGCAACGTAAGTTAAGCAAAGAATTAACCATAAAATAACAAGAACGTAACACTAATCAATATCGGTAAATGAAGTGAAACCGTAAAATGTCAGCCTACAGAAGTTACAGCGCGAACGTCACGATCGTCATCAGCCAAATCGACTTCAGATGCAGTAAAACACCTGACTTTCGGACGTAAACACAAGAAAATACCCTAAATATGAAACGTTTGCAAATTGGGAACTATACTCACGTTCTACTGCTGCGAAGTTGCATTATACAGTATCGGGCAGAAGGCCATGATAGCGAAAAAAAATCTAGTATTTCTTTAGTTTCTTAGTAGAAGCACTTAATTACTTGGAAATAATCTGAATCACAGCTTCGGCAAAGCGCACAATCGCAAGCGGCCGTAATGA
>LQNS02000231.1:6024214-6043590 GCA_001587735.2 Parhyale hawaiensis
GTTCGTAAAACCCATCCACTCCATCTTTTTCCCACAGCGATAACTCTAGCAATATGTTCTTCGAACGTAGCATCGTCTTGCATTCTCACTCCGAGGTCTCCTAAAACTGTCTTTCTCTCAATTTCATGCCCGTCGCTGGTGGTATATTGCGTGGATTAAAAGAGAGGTTGATTTTTTCCGTGGCATCTATTAAATACTATTGAAGTACGATATGTTAGAAGAGTTTCGAAGAGGAAAGAATTTGTTCTGTTGACTCAAAAATGTCTAGGAAGAGTTTACGTCTGTAAAGTTTTCAGCTTTGGTTAGGTTAGGTGGGGTTAGATTGGAATAGGTTAGGTTGGTTTAGGTTAGGTTCCTATGTTGTCCCTAGCAAGACTAGCACGACGCCGGCTATTTTCTCCTATAGGAAAACAATAGGAACTTCAAACTCATATATCTCAAAAGCTATGCATTTCCGACTGATATATATGGGTATCACTACACTTCTCTAATAGACTACTATCAATTTTTAGTAGTGAATTGGCTGGGCGCCATATTGGACTTTTGTAAAAATTTACCGGTACGTCTACAGTAGACTCAAGCTGTTTCGAGTTCATGCTCAAACTGAGAAGCAAGATGATAAATGGAACAAAGGGTAACATAGCCTTCCATGCAGTACAGGTAGAAGGATGAACGGCGAAGAATGGGAGAATTTCATCGCAGTATTTTTTTAATTGATTTGTTCCTTTGACGAAGCAACATTTCGCTTGTGCTGGAACTTCGACTTGGATGATATCATGGCGTATGTACAGTAATACAAAGCTGATTTTTAAATTCTGAGCGGTGCTTGACTCAGTGCAAATGAAATTCTTTTTCTGCGTGTCACCGAAGGGCAGGAAGGTTTGCTACAGAATTTTGTAGCTACAGAAATTCTGATCAATAATAAAGCATCATCAGAAATTCTTCGCCATAATTTTTCACCGTTGCGCACATTAATTTTGATTATAATGATATATACTGCATAAAATGTAAGCTTAACTAGCAGGTTCCGTAAAAAATTAGCGGTTAATTGATTTTTTTTATGTAGCATAGCTAAGCTAGGCTATAACAATATATCTGATTTTGACTTAACGCGGCTGGTCTAACCATACCCACCCCGTTTACATTAATGCACATCACGTAACACTGACACCCTCCATGTAACGAAACCTGTCTGATCTACCTAGGCGCATCTCGGCAGTACCAAGGCACGTCGTCCGTCCTACAGCTCGCGGCCCCCTCTCAAGCGCATCATTTGACCAAACGCACTTCATCTAACATAGCGCACCGCATGTACTTAAACTATAGCTGTTCATACTGCATGCTTATCAGTTTCTTCGTAGACTGGCGACGTGAGAACGGAAGAACTCCATAAGGTCATCAACCCCTACGCAACAAATCCAGCGAGAGAAGAAAGAAACCGAGAAAATTAAAAAAAATAAATAAACAGAGGTTTGCCCAATTTAAGTGCATTATGCTGCCACTCGTATTGAGCATGGTACCTAAATAATAAATTGAATTTCTATTATACCAAGACATCTAATTACTTCTAATCCTCATTGCTCAACAGTATTATAAAAAGATGGTTATGTCATCAAAAGGGCTTAGTTCTTGACTCTCGTTATATTCGCACTTTGATTTCACCTGCTGATCTCGTAAATACGCCAGTAGCACAGGAATAATATTTGCATGTTCATAACGCCCTAGATATACAGTGCAATGACGCAGTATTGCAATTGCTGTAGCAGGTAAGTGCTGCACATTGAAGTGCACATGCATGACAGGAGTATTGTTCATCACTTTCTCCCCTCTAACGGGTGCGCTCTGTCTTCGGAGATACTTATTGCGTTGGTGTTCATCTTTCATATTTACCTGCTTTCGCTAATCCCCGTTTCTCTTAGCTTGCAGATACTTCTGCCTCTCATAATCTAACAATGTCCACTACTTTCTGATATGTATCTATTTTTTTGAGAACACTGACGCTGGACTTTCGAAAATTCCACGTTGTGCAATTAATTTCCTGTTGATATACTAGGGTTATTAGGACACGCTATTTAGGACTTGTTCGATTGGCTCGTCCAACTTGATCTGAACCAAGCCCACTTGACTTGACTTATCCTGAATGGCAGACAGCAAACTTTCGATTTGACACTATAAATCGTGTTTCATGCGTTAGAAACGACCAGATTATACGTATTTAGCCGATTGGAAACTCCATTTTACGGAGTGAGATTCCGTTTTCGATGGCTTCATAGGTAACTGATTAAGGGTTAAACTGAAACGAGAATCAACGAATCGAAGCAAGTGCACCTGTCTTAAGGTTTGAAAAAATTAAGCCTCGAAGGTTTAATTTTACCCATAGCTACATGCAAACATAGCAGACTGCATGATTACACTGTATAATAAAGCGCTATTTTTCGGTTGCTTGCTTCCTCTCTTGGTTGGTTGGCCTGTCTCTTCATCATGATGATAAGGAATTAGATAGAAGAAAATTCGTCTAGTGAGTCACGAGATGAGGTGACAGGAAATTGGAGTCTTAAGTTATTACCCTAATATAATATAAAGCGAGTCATAATAAAAAGCTTCGTATATTAATTTATATACTAGTGGACCCGTACGCGAAAAAATTCACGCAATAATCGAAATTTTTGCTTAATATATATACAGGCCGGAATCTTCTTTCTCCCTGCCCTGAAGGTATTTGAGAGAGAGAGACTCGTGCTGCGTGCGGAGCGCACTCTTCCACTTTGGAGGCTGTCGTATGTCGAACTAATCAGTTCTGTCGGTGCTTCTTGCCCTGGTCGGCTAAGGATTGAAATTTGTTCCTGGCATCGGCTTTTGGTCGTATTGGCCTGCAGGCTAAGTCAGCTGTTAATGGTTTTTTGCTGAATTTCTTTTAGCAGCGTCTTGGGCTTTACGGTGTTGCAAGATGCTTCATTTGGGTTGAATTGCCTGTCCGTGGGAGGTCAAGCGTGAAGTTTTAATAATAATAATGACAATAATCTGGCATGATTCTTTTTTTTTCATTGATCGTTTGTCGTGCTCTCATCCTTAGGTCCTCTCTTCTCTGACTTGAAGTTTCTTCATTTTGCCGTTCACGCTTATCAGCAACTCTTATTTCCTTCTGCGACCTTTCTGCTTCAACTCTTTCTTGACACTGTGTCGCAAGGACGCGTCATCTCTCTCCATTAGTAGTACGTCTTTGTTCTTGAGACTGAAGCAGTGTCTTTCTTTTTTTTGCGGTTTCTATCCTTCAGTCTCCTTCTTCTTAAACGTGTGTGCGTCTTCCACGTCTTCCAAAGTGAGAGGCAGAAATAAAATCTTGAGTAAAATACTGCAATAAATTTGAATGCAACTCCAGTGAGCATATATGCAATGTAAGCGCATCGTAGCCATGATACTGTCTTTCAAACTAAAGTATCTGCCTCATTGAAATGCTGAAATTTTGGCCGATGAAGCGAAATCTGCTTCGTCAAAAAAAGGCAGCAAGTTAGATAAAGAAAACCCCCACTTCGTGAGTCCTTCGTTGATCATTTGCCTAATTTATACCTCGAGACCTGATAGAAAAGTTATAAAATCTGACTCCAGAAGCTGCAAATATGCCGTTGCAATTTCAAGAAGTGTTTGAAGCAAGAAGTACATTCAGATAGAGGGATAAGGATCCCACTTTCACCATCTTCTGCAACCTGGTCATCGATCTCCATGGAAACGCAAGTTGTATACGAAATCTGCAACCTGGCCTATTTTTCGTCCATCTATTTCACAAACATGCGGTTACAAAATTTATACATATATAAATAAAAAATGAATACATGAAACGTCTTATTATGTTAGGATATCTTGTCCGCATGTTAATGAAATAGATAGGCGAAAAAAGGCCAAGTTGCAGATTTTGTAATAAAGATGCGTTTCCATGGAGATCTATGACCAGGTTGCAGAGAAGGCAAAAGTGAGATCCTTATACCTTTGTTTCCTGAATGCATTACTTGCTTGAAATAGTTCCTTATATCGAAATAACGAAGATATTTACAGCTTCGCTTATAGCAGCCTTGCAAGTGATTTTTTATAATCACTTTTTCCATGCATCGAAACATATGTTTGCTCTCAGTTCACAGCGTATAATATCGGTAGCTGATCGAGAAAGCACAGACGAAGCAATGATTTTTCACGGGGCAGAGGACACTATTAATTCTTTCAGGTTGCTGTCTTCATTTGACGGAGAATTTCCGCTTCAAGAGAAGAAGAAACTTAGATGTACTGAAGCAATATCCTTTGGTATCTATGATACGCGTCGGAGAATTAATTTAATCCAGCTATGTTTTGCAGCTGGCTAATGTTAAAGTTTTTCTTCTCTTCTTCTAAGGTGGGTGACCATTGTGCTGCTATTATAGATGAATTGACATAGAGAGCATTCATCTCTTATGACAATTTTAGTTGGCCTTTGTTACGTATTCTCCAGATGCATATTAGTAACGAAAGTATATTAAATGAAGACGGGTCTTCAAAACTTCTTCGTTGTCATTTTTAACAGCGCACGTACTCTTGTGGCTAATATATTGTTTCTGTAATGTGCTCGAGCTGCTATATTTTGTGAAGCATGTATCGCATAGAAAAGTAGGTACTATTTGATATGCTTTGGAGCATGATATGCGGGAGGCTCCATCTTGGATGGAGTTTTATTGCATAAGCCATAGGGCTCAACTTTCCTTTGTTGAATTCTTCGTGGCAGTTTAAACTTCACGCTGAGCAGAGGCGGAAGGGTCTTCGATTCTTATTGCCGCCAAACTTTGATCCTGATGGTACAACTGCTAGTATTCAGGAGACTGGAGGAACTGAGTATTTCCGATGAATTCTTTAGACTGAACTACATTTTCTTAGTGCTGCTTGACTTTCAAGCATTCCAGAAGAAATGTTTGCGCTTTTGCATACAGGAGGGAGATTTTTTCTCACAAACTCATGATGGCGCAACTTTCATTGATTTAAAAATGGAGGATCAATCCTAGCTTTCTTGGTATATTGGCTGGTTGATCTCTCAATTCCAAAATGAAGAATCGGACGGTAAAAATATATACAGATATGAGACATATTTTGCAGCTAAACATGTAAGGCAAAAACAATGAAAAGCTTAATTACGAAATTATTCCTCCCATTCTTGATCGTGGAGTGCTCTACTTGTAGTTTCCTCAATGATCCTTGTAGATGTGACTCCCTTTACCGTTGTGTCATTTTTTTATTATTATTATATTTCAGATATCGTGTATTCATTTACAAAGAATGTTTTTGAGGGGAGAAGACAACCATTACTCGTTGTGCGCCCGGCTACGCAATTTGCCATGTTAGGGATATCATGTGAATGTTTTCCGGAGAAACACCAGGAAGGTGAATATTATATGACGCGAACAACGAAAAACATCTACAGGTATAACAACCACACCATAGAAACCAGAGCACTTTGACAGCGCATGCCTTCGCCAAGCTAGCCAACGTCAACGAAAAAATCAAATTGGTTCTGAAGCCATGATTTTCTTTGTATCAACACCAGAAACTGAATTATTTATGCCTTTCAACACTAATAACAGTTTCAGTAATTTTCTTAACCCTATCCGTTACCATTTTTTTCAGCCGCTTGAGCGTCAAGGTGGTACAAATCTGTACCGCCCACTAACATTGCTCATAACTTTATCAATATCAGAGTTTTTTCTTCGGAGTCTCAAAAGTCATTTATTCAATTATTCTTTCGCCTATTTAATTAAAAAAGTAATGCCTCAGAGTAGCTGTAATGTCAATTAAATTCGAATATAAGAAAATATTTCCGGACAGTACAGGGTGAATGCTCCGGCAGCACATCTGCAGCAGCTGTTATGCTTTCACAAACTGAACGTATAATCGCTTCTATTTTTCATTTCTAGCCTTGTTGCTGTCTTTTAGTGATAATTTTTGAAAGTCATTTTTTATAAAAAGAAATCTGGACGGAAATGTTATCATCTAATTTTGTGAAATATTTATATTTATTTATATTTTTGACTGTAATGTGCGGGTATATTAAAATTTTGTTGATAGTCATCTTCAATTGAGAAAAGTCACGGAATTTTGGGCGCTGAATATCACTGGGAGTAGAACNATATATATATATATATATATATATATATATATATATATATATATACATAAATAAAAATAAATACATGAAACGTCTTATTATGTTAGGATATCTTGTCCGCCTGTTAATGAAATAGATGGGTGAAAAAAAAGGCCAAATTGCAGATGTTGTAATAAAGTTTCCATGGAGATCGATGACCAGGTTGCAGAGAAGGCAAAAGTGAGATCCTTATACCTTTGTTGTCTGAATGCATTTCTTGCTTGAAACAGTTCTTTATTTACATCGAAATAACGAAGATATTTACAGCTTCGCTTATGGCAGCCTTGAAAGTGATTTTTATATAATCACTTTTTCCATGCATCAAAACATATGTTTGCTCTCAGTTCACAGCGTATAAATTCGGTAGCTGATCGACAAAGCAGAGACGAAGTAATGATTTTTCCCGGGGCAGCGGACACTATTAATTCTTTCAGGTTGCTGTCTTCATTTGACGGAGAATTTCCGCTTCAAGAGAAAAAGAAACTTAGATGTACCGAAGCAATATCCTTTGGTATCTATGATACGCGGCGGAGAATTAATTTAATTCAGCTATGCTTTGCAGCTTGCTAATGTTACAGTTTTTCTGCTATTCTTCTAAGGTGGGTGACTATTGTGCTGCTATAGATGAATTGACATAGAGAGCATTCATCTTTTATGACAATTTTAGTTGGCCTTTGTTACGTATTCTCCAGATGTATATTAGTAACGAAAGTGTATTAAATGAAGTCGGGTCTTCAAAACTTCTTCGTTGTCATTTTTGACAGCGCAGGTACTCTTTTGGCCAATATATTGCTTCTAAGTATTGGTATCATCGAGATGACTCTTAATTTTTTGTTGGTAATCATTTTTGTTCATAACATCAGTTGTTCTTCCTTGATCGGCCGGTACAATCGATATAGGAGGGTCCGCTTTCAGGTCTTTAAGAGCTTGTCTTTCTTCTCTCGTTAGATTTCTCACATCCTGTGCACTTCTCACTGCTGAGACTGCTTGAGCACGGAGGATTTGTTTATCATCCTCAGGTATTATTATGTTAATATTATGTTAATTAAATATTGTTTCTGTAATGTGCTCGAGCTGCTGTATTTCGTGAAGCATGCATCGCATAGAAAAGTAGGTACTATTTGATATCATTTGGAGCATGATATGCGGGAGGCTCCATCTTGGATGGAGTTTTATTGCATAACCCATAGGGCTCAACTTTCCTTTGTTAAATTCTTCGTGGCAGTTTAAACTTCACGCTGAGCAGAGGCGGAAGGGTCTTCGATTCTTATTGCCGCCAAACTTTGATCCTGATGGTACAACTGCTAGTATTCAGGAGACTGCAGGAACTGAGTATTTCCGATAAATTCTTTTGATTGAACTACATTTTCTTAGTGTTACTTGACTTTCAAGCATTCCAGAAGAAATGTTTGCGGAGTAGACGACCATTAGTCGTTGTGCGCCCGACTACGCAATTTGCCATGTTAGGGATATCATGTGAATGTTTTCCGGAGAAACACTAGTAAGGTGAATATTATATGACGCGAACAACGAAGAACATCTACAGGTATAACAACCACACCATAGAAACTAGAGCACTTTGACAGCGCATGCCTTCGCCAAGCCAGCCAACGTCAACGAAAAATTCAAATTGGTCCTGAAGCCATTATTTTCTTTGTATCAACACCAGATACCGAATTATTTATGCCTTTCAACAGTAATAACAGTTTCAGTAATTTTCTTAACCCTATCCGTTACCATTTTTTTCAGCCGCTTGAGCGTCAAGGTGGTACAAATCTGCACCGCCCACTAAAATTGCTCAGAACTATATCAATATCAGAGTTTTTTCTTCAGAGTCTCAAAAGTCATTTATTCAACTATTCTTTCTCCTATTTAATTAAAAAAAAATGCCTCAGAGTAGCTTTAATGTCAATTAAATTCGAATCTAAGAAAATATCTCCGGACAGTACAGGGGTGAATGCTCCGGCAGGACATCTGCAGCAGTTGTTATGCTTTCACAAACTGAACGTATAATCGCTTCTATTTTTCATTTCTAGCCTTGTTGCTGTCTTTTAGTGATAATTTTTGTAAGTCCTTTTTCATAAAAAGAAAATCTGGACGGAAATGTTATCATCTAATTTTGTGAAATATTTATATTTATCTATATTTTTGACTGTAATGTGCGGGTATATTAAAATTTTGTTGATAGTCATCTTCAATTGAGAAAAGTCACGGAATTTTGGGCGCTGAATATCACTGGGAGTAGAACTCTGAACGGGACACGGTAGGGCAGTACAGTTTTGTACCACATTGGAGCAGATAGGGTTAAGAATCCGTTCACACCTTTTTGAGTTTTGCCTCTAACAACTATTCTGAGAAACATTGGTTAACCTCATAAAGAGACAAACCGATCATCACCAAAATTTTATCATTCATGTATTATAATATTACTAACAACTCCTGTGAATACCATGAAGATCCATTCATAACTTTTTGAGTTATTGTGCTAACACGCGTAAAATTAGAAACAGCGACAAACAAACGAACGAACAGATCATCACAAAAATTTTGCCATTTGCTCTACGTAATATACCTAACAGCTCATTTATGTGAATTTCATAAAAATCCGTCCATAACTTTTTGAGTTGTGGCGTTGAGAAAAATGAGGCAGACAAACAAACGAATGAATTAACGGATCTACATCAAAACTTAATCATCTATTCCTCTTAACATACTTAACACTCCCTGTAAATTTCGTCAAAATCCGTCAATAACTGTCTGAGTAATCTTTGTGACCGACGAACAGAATCAGACACCCAAACCCGACGAAAACATAATCTCCTTGGTGAAAGTAATTATGACTTCATTTCGAAACGGGCTGAAATTTTTCAAAAAGGTAAAAAGAATGGCTTTTTTCAAGTTCCCGCCAACCACAACTAGAGCGTGTTGCAAGTCCAATGGTTTCCGATTACATATTGACAGTGTAGTGTGCAGACGGATTGATGTATAGATGCATAGATGGATGGACGTATTGATGGAAGTGCAAGCAGCTGATATTATACAGACATAAAAATGTTACTTGCCTGCGGTCATAGATAGGTACGTTTCCTGAATGGAAAATATGATAATGCTGCATAGTTAGGGCACGAGCTCTGGTACCTTTTGGTCGGTGGAAATTTCACAGCTCTCATCTGGTCCCGAATAATTACCTATGCCGAAAAGCTTGGTTATGTTTCTGTCTGTCACCAAAAAACTTAGAGAGCTATGAGCGGATCTTACGAAATTTACAGGGATTGTTAGGAATGTTACGAAGAGTAAATGACCAAATTTTTGTGGTGTCTCTTTGTCTCTATGTTTGACTTTATGTTTGCCAGCAACGTAACCCAAAGTGTTATTAACAGATCAGTATGAAATCGGCAGGAATTGTTAGAAATGTTAACTGTCGCGAAGAAATTTTGATAATGACCGGTTCGTCCGTTTGCGTGTATGACTAGAATGTTTGTTAGAAAATAACTCAAAAAGTTACAGATGGATCTTAAGAAAAATTACCGAAGCTTCTTTTGCAGTCACGAGGACCAAATGAACAAATTTTGGCTATGCTAAAGAGGAAATCCTAGTTTCAGGACCACTTTGAAGTTCTCGTTGGCATTGCTTAGCGGAGGTATGCGCTCTCAGAGTACTATATAGTTACCCATTCGACAAATAGAATTGACGGTGAGATTGAAAACACAAATAGGTCCTCAGACTGATAGATGAAGCGTCAGAGCTAACAGAAGATGTTACAATTGTTTTGTGATATTGCAATGGAAGTACTTTTCAAAAAGAAACTCAAATTCGTCATTAATGTTCAAACTAAAACTTTCCCGATCGCGGAATTGATGCGGAACAATAAAACTGGGCTATTGCGAAATCTCGGACTATTGTTCCACTATGTTCAGCGCTGATTGTATCATCTAAAACTGTGTCCAAGATGAAAGCCGAATAAATTTTGCGCCAGCACTCATTATAGCTAAGCTTATAACTTTATTCAAAGTTTAAAAACTAGTCTTTGCCTCGTTATCTATTACCAATCACTAAATTACATCAGTTAGCTACAACAGCTTACAAGCCATCGGTCTCTCACGACTCCAGTCCATGAAGCTCCTAAGGTAGACAATACAAATGACTTAATGTGTTAATGATTTATGAAATTTAATATGTGATTAAACGTAATCAGTGTACAACAACTTTCATTTTTATTATTTTTTTTAGAACGTAATCTTGCCTAATAATGGCCACTATTGATATCGAGAAGTTTGCTTTTCATACGATATTATTTTCGCATAACAGATGATCGGTAGTTTGTGATGAATAGAAACGAGTTTTGGAGCATTAGCGAAAGTTGCAAGTTTTGTACACTTTGAGGCGTCACTACATCGCTTTTTCTTTACGTTATCACGAGTGGCCCAAGCAAAGTAGCTTTCTTTCATGATTGAGTTTTGTTAATATGAGTAACTTAGCGGCTGCATACCGAACACGCATTATTATTCACTTAAAAGAAACGGCTTGCATTATAATCGACGCTTCGAATAATGCTATTGCTACGAGAAAGTGACGTTTTATTTGTTCCTATTAGGAGTAAGCACATTAAAGCAAACTAAAATCTTCATTAGCTTGACTGAGGCGTGTTGCAGTCAGACGCCGCTGTTACACTCATGGTGTTACCCGGTGTCCCACCATGTAGCTGTGAATGCGACGTTCGATCGCAGCGCCCCCTAAAAGTGTCGCGGACTGTGCGAAAAGCTCATACTGGAACATTTTTGGAAAAGCTTTGCCTTAGTTTAGCTGTAATTTAGGACAAAAAAAAATTAAAAAGTGAGAAAATATACAGAAGTGCTTAAATGGCAGAATTCAAGCATTATTTGGCAGTCGTGCACTATATACTACTGATTTTGAGTATCAAAGTCAATGTTTGTAAACAAAGGCAGCGTTACCCAGATCTTAATCCTACAGTTTTTCAGTTTGTCGTCAGTGTCACCCGCTGTTACCCAACCTGTGTCGTATAGAAGGCCGGGGTAACACAGGTGACACCGAAAGTCTGATTGCAACACGCCTCAAGACGATCAGCTGCACTCACCTGCGGCTGCGGGTCGCGTTGAAGTGACGAACGGACCCTCGGCCCACGCGAGCGACACCCCGACCGTCACCGCCTCCAGGTCCGCCGTCTCACTGGGTGGTAGGTACGTTGCGTCGTCGTCCGATGTTGCTGGAGGGAGGCAAACGAATGGTTGTATATCTATGGTGGGCGTTCTGTCCAAATGTTCGCGAACCTTTCTCTGCAAACTTGTTCGGACCGGCTAAATCCCCGATTTGAATTTGGAGGTTCAGATTCGGACCGACGTCAAAAAAAAAAAAGATTCGAACTTCCGGGTTCAGAACGTCTGTTTTTCGGGAATCCCAAACTCCGAATCCCGGGAAAAATTCGCAAAAACGAAGACTACCAAACATTGCGTTTCATCTCTGCCGCGGCATACAGATGCGGCTGGTGATTTCTGTAACAACTAGAGACGCCTATGACCATTAACATTGTGTTTCACTTGATCACTTTTTTCTACTTCTATTTCAGCATGGGCGTGTTACTGGGTATCTCAAATGACCACTGTTCGAAATGTGTTCGATATGCAAGCCTGTGTGACTGTGTGTAGTAATTCGAAACAATGACTAGTTGTACTGCTGCCTGGACTGCCCTTCTTGGAACTTAGAAATATACATTCTAGAGGTGGACCGAACCTTTTTTTTTTACATTCGCGAATGCGAATGCTTACTCAAAGTTTCATTTCTCAAGTCATAATATGCCATTTTATTTATTAGTTACTTCGTAAAAAGGTTTAAGCCTCCGTTTCCGAGCAGAACGATATCACAGAGGAAAGAGCTAGGGACATATAGTATGTCAATAGAAACGGGGAACCCATGTACGATGGTGTTCCCACACAGGATCAACGCGTAAGGGAACAGCAAGTCAGGATAGAAGAACAAGAACAGAATAAAGCATGATCAAGTATAGGAGTATGAAATCGGGGAGGAAGCAACGTGGCCACGAAAAACAGACGTCCCAAAGGCCTTGCTAATGGCTAAGGTAAATTACACGAGCCCCCTGGGGTTGCCGGGTCCCATAACATAGGAATGACGAACCTAACCTTGCCCAACCCTATGTCCTATCCTATGACTCCTGAGGGATGACATTTTATTTGGATTCTCTAGTCTGGGGTCTGGACTCTGGAATATTCGAATTCATTGTAGGAGTTCCGGCATAGAAAATTGAACAGCTAATTGAAATCCATTAAATTTTCTCTGTTTCCAGGATGCGGGACAAGGACCCACTCTTACTTGCATCCCACTAACCTCTTTCCCCAACCACCGCCCATTGAAAGAGGATTATTAGTAGTAGACTGACTGCATTCACTAGCGTGCATGCAAGCCATTATTGTTGTTGTTAGTACAAGTATAAACTACAAATATTTAATAGCTAACTTCTATTATTGGCAGGTTGAACTTGAAAAATATTTTTTTTCTTTCTTTTTCATCAGTCAGGTTACTTCGTTTTTCATCGTATACTAGGCCGGCGCCACTGAAAACACGCTCACTCGCAACACTAGATGGCGGACAAGCAAGATAGGACTTTGCTGACTGGCAAAGATTAGGATAAATATTCGCCTGCATCTTCCGCCATTTCAGAGGATCTTCATCGGTGGATATGCTTAGAAATTCGCATATCTTCATGCGATTACGGATATTTTATTAAAAATTATGCGAATATTCGACTCTCCTCTAATACAGACTCAGGTTGCGACCGCAGCTGGCTGCCAGCCAATCAGAGCGCTTATTTGTGACACGCAGCCATCGCGCATGCGTCGGAAGCTATTGTCTTGTATTAATTATTAGTTTTTCTAGTAATAATTTCTTTTCATAAATAATGGAGTTATCTTAAAAATACTTTTTTTTTTAAATTGGGAAGCTTTCACTTTAGATTCGGAGATTTGGAATGCGTAAAATTGAGGTTCGGAAGGTATCGGCGTTAAAGTTCGCTTTGCTGATTTTAAAGATTCAGAAGTTCACGGACAAATGTTCAGAATAAAAGTTCGCATCAAAATTTTGAAAATCGGGTTCGCCATTCGGAGGTTCGGAATCCAAAAAGAGGCTCGCGCACTCACCTCTGATGAAAGTACACTTCACAAAAACGCAATACAGTGGGTAGTAGTATTCTTCTTTCAACGAGTGTCTACTCGTGCAAAAAATTGAGATAACATAACTATACTTGCTCGTTAGTGGAACACATTTCAATTGCTCGAACTCGAGCATTTGTCCACCAACGCTGCTTCCTATGCGATCCGCGTATTACTTTCTACTGTATCATTTCAAACACATCCAGGAACAATTATAAGCTTTGAGGAACTACTACCAACATAATTAAGCAAAGACATGGGAAGAAATATGTAACACATAATATATTTTGTCCCGTTGACAAATGACGATAATTAGTTAAAACTGAAGAAAAGTTTATAGACAAGACGATTAGAAGCCTGACATAAGTTGACATGCTACGCTAGGCACATAGGCACACGTCAGTCATATTGTTCCGAAATTGCGTTTAACACTGGAAACAGCAGCAATACTGAAACAATAATATACCAATACGTATTTTTTTTATTTGCAGTCTTGTTGAACAATTAGTTGGAAAGAAGAATCATATTTCCAAACTGTTTTTAATAGTTCTCGCAGTCAATCATTGTACAAACTCGAGATATCCCGTCGTTGGCCTTTTTTTCTTTCCACGGACTTTTCTTTGCGGTTTTTGCAAAAAAAAAAAAGAAAATAACGACGTCGTAGTTGCTGACAAATTCAATATAAATAAAAACTTCCAAGTAACAAATTTGCATTTTATTTTTAAGTGTTAAAAGAACCAAAGACCCACCCGTTGCACTCGCAATAACAATACACTCGTTTCTTAATCACATGACTGCTGTTAAAAGGACTTCCCCTCAAGCTGCTCGGCTCACGCTACAAAATGAGACATTAAAAGTTTGAGAATAATTAATTACTGGAATTACGCACAGCCATAATACACTGCTCTGCGGAGCTAATGCGAGTCTCGAGTGCGCATAAATTCGTCTCCCGTTACCGCAGGACACAGCCCATGGTGCTCATTTATTTTAATCTTAATTAATGTTTGCGTGTAATCATCAAGAGAGGATCCAATTATGATGAGGGCTGAGGCTTCTAATTACACAAGGAAGACAATCAGATGCAGTGCGAAGCCCACGGCTCTGGTTTGCTGCTGCTAACTGATGTAACATTCGCACCGGCCGACATGGACAGTCCTGAATGCTTTATTGGGTCATTTGGATAGAGTTGGAGCCTGGTCTGCATTACAGTTGCGGACGGAGGCGCTCGAGTCGTATTCTTAGACAGTGTATGGCAGTATCAGTTCTGGGACACATAAAAACATGACGTTTTATTCTGTCTGGAGAATCACCACACGAGAGGGTCTCCATTGCACTTTTGACAGAGCTGCTTCAGCCTTATACACTAGCGGGCAAAATAAGAGAACGATTTTCTTTTTTTTTTTAATAAAGGTTACCCACGTAGAGTAGGTTAATGAATTTTTTGATGGGGCCCTAAGGAATATATTTAACATATTTCTAGAAAATATCAGTACAAACATAACTACATTTAATACATTAGAGCAATATAACAAACAATAACAAAAATTGAACAGTGCAAAATAAGGGAATGATCGTCTCTAAATACAATTTTACAAACAAATAACATGGAACAAAGGTCAATTTTAGGTTTAGAACAATTAGTATGGAGTACTAAATCCTTTATTTTCAATAACTTTAGCACAGCGACGATTACACGACATCACAAGTTTCTTACAAAACTCTGGAGTTTTTTTTTATTTTCATTCCTCTTCAATTTTAGTCGACAGATCCTTTACTGTTGATGGTTTCGTTCTCTTACATTGTCACCTATAATTTTCCATAAATTTTCTACAGGATTAAGGTCCAGGCTTTGGGCAGGCCACTTCATGACTTCGATATTCTCTTCCGCAAAATATCCCTTCACTTTCTTTGCAGTATGGCACGGGGCATTGTCCTACATAAAAATTGCTGGCTGTTTTGGTGATGGTCGTAGAGATGGGATAACATATTGCTGTGCAAGATTGAGATACACATTAGCATTGACAGTTTCTCTAATGACCACCAGCGGTCGAACTCCTTCAGATGAAAACATGCCCCACACCATTACGCTACCTCGCCCATGCTTTACAGATGTTTTGACACATATCGGGTTCAGCCTTTCACCTGTTACACGTTTCACATACCGTCTGCCATCAGATCCAACCAAATTAAATTTACTTTCGTTGCTGAAATGCACTCTTTCCCAATCTTTATCTCTCCAAACTATGTGCCTTTCCGCATATTCAAGTCTTGTTTTCTTATTCTTCTTACTGATAAGGGTTTAGTGGCAGGACTGCGCGCCTTTAACCCACATGCATTGAGGCGACGAGAAACTGTATAGCGAGACACTTCTATGTTTTTATTGACCTTCAGCTTTCTGGAAATTCCCGCTGCAGTTTCGAAAGGATCCTTCTGGGCATAGCGCTTCATAATCCTATCACGTCGTACGGTGGTTTTTCGAGGGCGGCCTGCAGATACCGGCGATTCCAGCTATTTCTTTTCATCATAGAGCTTCAAAGCACTAGAAACAACGCTCTTGGATCGGTTTACCTCTCTTGATATGGCCGAAAGAGTCATTCCTGAGGACCTGAGCTTAACAACTTCTTCCCGCAGCTCAGGAGTAACTTTCACGTAAGGTGCCATGTTTCTAGAATGGTGTATCGTAAGAGTGGCGGTTCTAGAAGTCGTGTACACGAAATTGAATGTTGCCAGATGACCTGGGTAAATGTGAGAATGTTTTAGAGACGATCGTTCTCGTATTTTGCACTGTTCAATTTTGTTTTTGTTTGTTAGATTGCTCTAATGTATTAAATATAGTTATGTTTGCCCTGATATTTTGTAGAAGTATGTTAAATACATTCCTTAAGGTCCCGTCAAAAGATTCTTTGACCTACTCTACATGGTTAAACTTTATTTTCAAACAATGAAAATCGTTCTCTTATTTTGCCCGCTAGTGTATGTATGACAGTTGTAGGACACACAATGACGTAACGTTTAGTGTTTATCACCTCCGCCAAGAAGGGTTTGATTTTGTAGAGTCTGTCTCTTTGCCTATCTGTCTGCCTGATTATCTGTTTGTCTGTTTACTCATCTATCTGACTGCTAACAGGATCAATTGAAAAGTTATAAACGGATTTCTACAAAATTAACAGGGATTGTTAAATATGTTAGGGAAAACACATGATTTACCTTTCGTGAACACCAATTCAATCGTTTGTTCGTTTGTCCGCCTTTTTTTTCTCGGTAGCATAACTAAAAAAGTTGCGAACCGATCTTTATGAAATTTGCAGGAGTTGTTAAGCTTATTACTAGGAGAAAATTACCAAATTTCTATGACGATCTGTAAGTAAGTTTGTTTGTCTCTGCATTTTTTATGTTTGTCAACAATATAACTCATAAAATTATGAACGGATCTTCATAAAATTTATTGGACTTTTTAAAAATGTAAAATGACACTAATGATCAGATTTTATTTACGATCGGTTTGTCCGCTAGTATTTTCTTTTTTTAATATTTTCAATAGTATAACTTAAAAGTTGTCAATGGATCTTCATAAAATTTGCAGGAATTGTTAAAAATGTTAAAAGACACAAATCTGAATTCTTCGTTAACATTGCTTTGTGCGGCGGAGGCATGCACTCTCAAAGTGCACAAGTGTATCAAGTAAATAGCGGTAAGGTTAGGATGGCATAGAATTCGCAACGGGGTTGAAAGTTTCATAGGTCTAAATTAATTCTAAGACATTTAAGGAATTATAATAGCAAGACTACTGTAAAATTCTATTCGACGATGACCGGCTCTTTTGCCCCTAAGGAGTTACAGTGCATTCTTGAACACCGCATCTGATAACTTGCAGAGCAGAAGAGCAGAATTAATGATAATATTATTAATGATATTCTGAAGTACATAGTTGCTCCGTTTTTTCCAAGTATCTACTGGACCTAATAAAATTTAAGGCTGCCGCGCAAAAGCTGAGCTAGGACTTTAGCCCTTGCGGCGGCTCTTATTTTTCGATAGGTACTCCTGTTATTCCTAAACCTAACTAAAAACGAGCATAGTAAAATGAAGAACTTGCTAACAACGTAGCGTCTTATGCAAAAACTTCACAATAGAAATATGAAAAAAAATTGTGTGAAAATTCACTGTTCATGTGCATGCTCGCCGTACTCGCTCGAAAAACACGTTAGGTATTACCGTAGAACATATGCTTAACGGATATCAATGTTATTGCTTGTGATGAAGCAATATATTATTTCGTGCTTTCAGTCTTCCGTATGCCCGTTTTCTCTAACACAACTGAGTCGGGGTTCCGCCTTGACTGATGTACATATGATCACTCAAGCCTCCGTATAATGACAAGTTTAGTTCATGTTTCCGTATTGTTCACATTCATCTAAGTCGTCGTTGGTAGTAATTCTTTGCCTCACCCCTTTCTTGTGCTCAGGCTCATTTGCCGTACATTGGTGCCGACTGTGTCTTGCTTAATCAGTGGCTCATTGATTCTTTACTCCAGTACACTATTTCGTGTGGTTCTTTGACGGATCTTCCATCAACTACGTTTTCCCTCTACTTACTATTTATGATCTTCTCTGTCCTGGTCCGTCCGCCAGATCAATCGATTTCTTTTTAAGAATACCAAACTTATTGCGAATGGGCTTGAATTTAGCCTCTTCCCAATACATTATCGTCAACCCGCCATCAGAAAAGAAGATGAACGAGACGAGTAATGAATACGATACAGCGCTTCCTCATGACCCACAGTTTACAGAACGAAGTAAATAGTAACTAGAGCAGTACCATGAGAGTGCATACCTTCGCCAAACAAAACAATGTTAACGAAAAATTAAAATTAATTCTTAAACTGGGATTTTCTTCCACGATCACCAAATTTTAGTCATTTATTCCTTTTAACATTTCTGACAATTTCTAAAAATTACATTAAATAAAGATCTGCCCATAACCATTTGAGTTATATTTTGACAAAGAGGGAAACAAACAAGCGAACGGGTTGATAGGTGATCGCAAAAATTTATCGGCGCTCTTTTTGAGAATTCCTGCGAAATTCCATAACGATTTGTTTTTAATTTTTTTGAGTTGCGATACCAAGAAGAACAAAGGCAAACAAACAAACAAACAGTTGGATGGATCTTCGCAATGTCAATCATCTATTCTTCCTCTCATACCCTGTAAATTTCATAAAAAAATCCGCCGATAAGTGTTTGAGTTATCTTGGAAACGGACAGACTCAGAGGTAAACAGACAAAACGACAGACAAACAAATTTCGGCAAAAACATAGAGTGGCTGTTGGAAGTAATAACTGCGGTGGAGGAGCTCCTTCATGAAACCGTGATATGTAATACTCGGACTCTGTCTACATCCAATGTTTTCGTACGTGTCACTCTTCTTTCTTTTAATATTGTGGTAATTTGCATTATTAACGGCGCCTAACTTCTTGCATTTTCTAAAATTTCGGACCCTCTCGAATCAGCACAAGTTGAGATTTGACATGGGGCCTTCACTCAGACAGGAGGCAAAACCATCATTTTCGCTCGCTGCCATCACACGCGAGACAGCTGGTAAATTAATATTGTGAACAAGACTGTGAACAGTAGCTAGAGTTGAGAACATCAAACCGATGTAGCTTGGTCGAGGTTACGAAAATGCTGTTTATCACTCGTGTTGTGATAGCGAGGTACTAATTATTGCTCGGTCACACACGCGCATCATTTTCATATCACAATGGCACCTTATTGCCAGAGTTTCATAATTGGTGTCCCGAGGCAGGGCAGCTATAATGAACGCACTACTCGAGCTGGAAGCGGTGGCGGCGAGTAGGCGTTTCTGGAACACTAGTGGACCCGTGCGTGAAGAATTCACGCAATAACTTATACGTTTGCGTAATGCCTCTAGGCCGGTGCGGAATCTCCTCTTCTCTTATTTGCTTCTTAATTTTCTTCTTTTCTTCATTGATCCTTTGTCGTGCTGGCATCCTTAGGTCTTCTATATAGACAGGCAGAAG
>LQNS02000231.1:6044209-6078457 GCA_001587735.2 Parhyale hawaiensis
CTATTTTCTGCCTATCACTTTCAATGGAGCTTGAGAGGAGCACCAGAGCCTCCAACCTGGGCTAATTTCCGCCTATCTATTTCGTTAAGAGCGTGACACTAAACATATAAATATATATATATATATATTTATATATATATTTATTTATAAACACACGAAGGTTATTCTTAGTATTAGATTAGATTAGATAACTGAACACAGCTGCACCACGACTCACCGGTCTAATAATGGGTCTTTTTTTTCTGAATCTTCTAAATTTTGTCGGTATAAGAAACGATTCACTGTAGTATTAAGTTCTTCGAGTGGCATGGCTTCTACTAGAGTGGGAACTGTAGCAATAAAAAAGCATTTTTGCAGTAGAAAAATGCCTTCAAAATCTCTTTACGTAGAGTAAATTCATTAAAATTCATTTAGGAAATCTTTTCCTTGCCATTTCTCATTGCATCTGTCTCGTTTTTCTCGGTTTCAAAGAATAATTCTAGGAAAATAGACAACCCGCCCGGCAGACTCGATCGTGGCACCTCCAGCACAGCCAGACAAACAAACAAACAAACAAACAAAAATTAATGGATTTTCGCCAAAACTTAATCGTCTCTTAGCGATAATTTGCCCAATAATCCCTGTAAATTTCATAGATATCAGTTCATAACAAGAAAATCGCGATAGAAATTACAGCGCTCTCAGAGTGCTCTACTGTAGTTATTGTAACGGTTAATTGGTTATTTCACGATGGCTCAAGTCCACAGTATCGTAATATAATTCTGCTTGTTGCTCTCTACGTTCCTTTCGCCCTTGGTTCTTGCGTTAGTGCGACCGTAACGCTTAGATAAGAGAAAATTAGACTATCTTGGATATCATCTCTGTAAAGAAGAGCAGGAGTCAAATTTCCATTTTTCAATGTGCTATTGCTCGCAGGTCACAGGTGGAAAACTTGCTTAAGGTCTTAAAATATATTGTCACACTTTGTGTGAATGAAACGAGTGTGAGATAGATATCACTGAAAAGCAAATGTTTTGCTCTGCGAAATTTCAGTAAATACGTGCTACCTATTAATGGAGTTTTTCTATTATCGTACGAAGTTATCAAAGTTTCACAGAGTGTAGCTATCGCTAAAAAATCTGATATCCTATCTTGACCGTATGTTGTAAGCGAACAAAATTTTAATGCCGATTTTATTGTAAAATTTTTTTCGAAAATACTTAAGGAATGTCTGTCTGTTTTCACTTGTCGATGAGCTGATCCACTTACAAATGAATTAAGAAATTAGATCGATGCAGTTGGAAAATGAAAAGGTAGATGGAAACAGATAAGTAACAGAAAACCAGTAATGTTTAACTAGGTACAATGTACGTTTATCGACAAATTCGTCTGGTGTGCGTTAGTTTTAACACTATATTTATCGTTTGCATAACATTATAAAAAATAATAAATAATAACTGGGAAATTTCATTGGTTATTATAATTGAATATTCTAGTTGAGCATTAAGGTAGATGAAGAGCAGTAGGTTAGATAAGGAGCGCTAAATTAAATTAGAAGCGTTAGCTTAGAATAAAATTGTTAGGTTAGGTGAGAAGAGTAAGGTTAGATGGGCACTTGGGCAGTAATATATTAGATGAGGAATTTTAGCTTACATTAGCACCACAAGCTTAGGTTAGATAGGTGCAGTAGGTAAGGTTAAATAGGTGCGCTAGGTTAGGCGAGAAGCGTTAAGTTGGCTGAAGAGCCTTGAATTACAAGATGCGAGTTAGATTAGATGAGAAGACAACATGTTAGATTGGGATGCATTGAGATTGCGAGGCGTGTTAGGTTAGATGAGAAGCGCTGTTTAAGTAAGGCGCGTTAGGTAATATGAGGCGTATAAAATTATAGGATTTATTTCAAGATAAAATACTAAGCTTTGGGATTCACGACTGGCGTTAGACTAGACGATGTATGTTAGGGTAATCGGACTACGTTACATTTGACGGAGTTTATCCGTGCTATGTGAGGGGCGTAGTTAGACAAGGTG
This sequence comes from Parhyale hawaiensis, assembly GCA_001587735.2. Taxonomy (NCBI): domain Eukaryota; kingdom Metazoa; phylum Arthropoda; class Malacostraca; order Amphipoda; family Hyalidae; genus Parhyale; species Parhyale hawaiensis. The sequence continues at coordinate 6,046,219 of LQNS02000231.1, forward strand.
GGTTACGTAAGAAGACTCGCATTAGGACAATCTATAATACTTAAGTTGTAATAGCGTTGCTAAATTCTGTTACTTTTCAGAGATTAAAGACAGTAACTGTGATACTTTCACAGGTCCCGTTGGTCTAAATAAATACATAAAATTGATAACATAGGGGTCTATATAATAGCGCTTTAATTTCAATAGCGGGAGTGATGAATAAACAAAAGAAAACAGGACTCATTCCTTGTGTATTCGGTGCATAAGACGAACCGGCTCGTCTCAAGAACGTTTTCTCAAAGCGAGTAGGACGAGAAATCCTGTAACCCTAATCTAGCTGCTACAGCGCACATGTGGCGCAGCACATGGCCAAATTTCAACCGCCATAGCGCGAAGAACAAAGTATCCCATCTACCAAATCAACTGTGGCTCTCTTACTGCATAGGTCCTACGCCGTAGGTGGAGATATACTGTCGCCCGCATCTACTGCAGGCGGTAGCAGCAGGCTAAGGGTGTTGATATTGACACACAAGATCATAAGTTCAACCTCCCTGCCAAGCAGGTAAGTTCAGTGCAGCTCTTGCCACGTTCAATCAGCATCCGGTCTGCGTGCTGCTAACTTTTGCTACAAATGGGGAAGGTCGGAGAGCGCAAATCCGTTACGTAGACCCTTCCTTCGCTAGCATCATATCTCTAGACGATCTGTTGTCGACTGCAGCCGTGTACTCCTCTGAGGCGTGTTGGCCTATAGTTGCTGGACGGACTATTATACGTGGGTTTCCAGTAGGGAGTGCTGTCAAGTTGCTTTTCCTTTAGCTTTAACTCATAGCGCGCAGAAGTAGAGTTCCTGTCGCACAAATTTGTCTCTTAGTTTCTAGGAGGAGACGCAACGTCGCCTGAAGTTCTTTGTCACAGTCCGTAGGACGAGTTACCCTGTCGCTACAAATTGACTGCCACACTGCGTATGGCGAGATACCCTGTCGCTCCACTCTGGCTGTCGCAGGGTGGGCGTAGGACGATCGAGATACTCTATCACCCCAATCTGACTGTCATAGTGCGCAAGACGAGCCATTAGGTGGCTCGAATCTACTGCAGATCTCACAACCCCTAGGATACATCTGACGTCTGACAGCCTAATACTTTTACAGAGTGCAACCCAACGTATGTATTCATGTTTGTATATTTTATATTTGTATATTTTGTGTCACGTTTATAACGAAATAGAGAGGCGAATTGGATATTTTGCAGCTTTTCCAATTATGTTGCGCTTTCGTGGTGACTAATAGGCGGAAATTAGGCCAGGTTGCAGAAGAAGGCTAAAGCTATAGTTCTTTTCTGTTTAATAGAATGTACTGTCTGTTCAGCCTCCGTTGATATCTAGCTTCTTAGAGCTGCCATGGAGTCTGACTTTTATTACGTTCTTTAATGCATTAGAACCATATATCTGCTCTCATTTCAAGACGCACAAATTGAGTAGGTGATCATCAAAGCATAAGAGTAGCGATTTTCACAAGTGAGGTAGATCCAGCAAACATTTTTTCCAGCTTGTTTTGTATCTGTGGCGAAGCAGTTATCGCTAGAGCGTTAAATTTTGATGTAATGAACATGCGTCATGCCGTGTACGAGATATGCGGAGGAAGTTTAATTGCATTCAATAATGCTTCACCGCTTGCTAATGTAAACTGATTTTTTCGCATGTTATCTAAGGTAAGAAGAGAGTGTGCTGTTCAAATTAATTGAAACAGAGCACTCATCGCTTTGGCATTATGAAAAGGTCTTAATAATTAACGCATCCTTCAGAAGCATAATGGTAATGAAAGTATGGTCAATGAGAAAGAGTCATCACAAATTCCTCGCAGTCGCTTTTGACAGAGCGGGAACTCTGCTGTTATCACACCCGTTCTAAAGCAGCCAAGCTATTTAGGATCGTCTCACTGAGTCCTGGTAACTTGAAAAAGTATATTTTTTAGTCAATTTACTTTCGCAATTATTGTGCGAAATAGAGAATTTTACTCCGCGTTTAACTACCATACATAAAAAGAGATTATTAAAACGAAGAGGGAGGGCAGGGATTTCCCTCGTCTAATCTTTTCAGTATTTACAGATCTCATTCTTGTTCCATCAGACTCTCACCGGATGTCCACTTTTGACATTGGAACGCGATTTCTCGAGACCCTGTCAATGCCAAGGAATTGTTTGAGATAGAAGAAGGAAGGGTCGGCTACGTGCTGTAGACCACTGAGAAACTGTAATATTACTGTTTTCCAGATGCCATTTGGTAGCGACAACATGTTGCAGTTGCCTGGGAAGAGGAAGAATTGAAACAGAAGAAACTCCACTTCAGAGATGCACAGCGTATTCTTTTGCCTGTCTGATGGTAAGTTTGTTAACAAACAAACCATAATATACCTACTGGTGTGTAGAAAAAATAGTGGCCAAGAATTCTTTACCCAGATTAAACGAAGTAATTCATTGAATTCTTAACCAACCTATCTGAAAATTTTATTGTTTTTCTTGTTTATGTTACACCTTTAACAGTGTTACATAAATATTATACGATAATTCCACCAAGCCTCTGTATGACAGCCGTAACTCTGACGAGCACTACTTCAACAGTAGCGCATAAGACGTGATATTGTATTTGGTTCCGATCAAGTTCGAGTCATTGTTAAAGCTACCACCGAATGGTGAGACTTTGCATAAGCATTAGTTTTCAACATGGACCAGATACCGAAGTGCAACGAGTTAACTTTAGGGTTGGAGAGTAACTACCGTATATTTCCTAAGATGAGAAATCGGAGACGTTTTTGGGAAGCCCCTTCTGAGTCCCGTGGGCAGCGTGGGCAATCGCTCCACCTAACTGAAGAAGAACCAGCCCACGGTTATAGAAACCACGGTTGGAGTTTATCAATGCAGGTTGAAGGTGAAATTCTCCTCAACCCACAGCCTTGATATTCAATCTTAAAAAAAAGAATAGGAGTCTTGCTCTTTGAAAACACTGCTGCTCAGACCATCAACGATGATGGTTTTGCGTGCGGTAGACATTTCTAGTATCCTTCGGACATGACAACTTTTTAAGTTTTGGAATGAACAACTTTCTAGAGCGTAGAAAGATGAACTGACCTGGCACCTCTATTTTTGCATAATCATGATTATTATCCAATATATCCAGTATTCCTGAATCGCCTCATAGTTTGATTGATGAACATTCGTTTGCTTTTTTAAATCTCGCCGTCGAGTATGTTGTTAAAGTTCATTCATTTCTGTTGAATGCTTTTCCGTTTTCACTCCTTTTGAAGTATTATTTCAACAAAAATTTGCTTCGATATTGCTTGCTCGTAAGCAGCTCCACATATATCAGTATCTGAGACATCACTGAGGCGACGAAGACCGAAGGTACACAATAATCACAAAATTTTTGTAGTAAGTTACTATTACTGATGACAATAAAAATACTATGTATTTGTTTATTACAGTAGAATTTTTATTGTTTATAGACAACAGGCTCTAACTGTACCGGTAGTTGATGCAATGGATCCGGCTGAGTAGCCTCATGCTCAAACGCATGAACACCGAAGAAGTGCCGATGTAAGTTCTTTGCTATCATTTTCGACAACCGAGCCCACTAGTATACATATATTACTTCATTAGAGACTAGTTTCTGAATGAACATAAAGTGGACAGTAACATGCATGAGGAGTAAAGCAACGTAACATGCTCGCTTCTATACGCTACTCTATTGCTGCCTAGCTTGATGAACACTTGAGAAATACCGGAGGCAGAGAAATACATCCCGAAGTTTTAATATCAGCTTGCACACTGATGAAATATTGTAATCTGGTCTCATATTATATGTAGCTCATAAGAAGATTATAGTGGCTTGGTTGGCAGTTACCTCCAATCATACCAGATTGCATCCTGTTATTCTAGATGATAATAAGGTGATCCTGCTTGTTTTTGACCGGTTTGTTTATCATTTCAGGTGCAACAATACAGTTTAAGATATAGAGTCACAGAAGGGCATCGTTATATTGGTAATAATTATATAATCAAGGCGACGTTCTCGAGTCATTAATGGATGATGCAAAGGGTCCTATTAATGACGCATTGGTGTAGTTTTTCAGTTTTCAACGCCAATACTCATTGTCGAAGAAAGCTTTGTTTTCGGCACCATGGGCATTCAGTGGACTTAAAAGGCCCATTCAAAACATGGAATTGCCCTTGAGCTGAGTTTTCAATAACTTTTGATAACAAGGAAAATGTATTTGCGAAATCTAAGAAAATCTCCAATAGGAGTTAGATCCAATTACATACGTATGTAGATTCTCGAAATATATCTCTAAAGTTAATTACCTCCGCCAAGGAGGTTATGTTTTCGTCGTGTTTGTCTGTCTCTCTGTCTGTCTGTTTGTCTGCCTGTCACCAAGATAACTAAAAAAGTTACGAACCGATTTGCATGAAATTTACAGGGATTGTTAGTTATGTTAGGAGGAACAGATGATTAGCTTTTGGTAAAGATATGTCCATCTGTTCGTTTGTTCGTTTGCCTGCCTCATTTTTCTCGATGCCATAACTCAAAAAGTTACGGATGGATTTTGATGAAATTAACATAAGTTGTTAGGTATATAACAAAGAGTAAATGACCAAATTTTGGTAATGATCTGTTTGTTTGTTCGTTCGTTTGTCACTGTTTTTAATTTTGTGTTTGCAAGCACAATAACTCAAAAAATAATAAATGGATCTTTATGAAATATATAGGGGTTGTTAGTAATGGTAAAAGACATAAATGATCAAATTTTGGCGCAGATCGGTTTGTTCGTTTCTATGTTTGACTTATGTTTGTCATAACGTTTGTTAACAGTATAACTCAAACAGTTATGAACGCATCTTCTAGAAAATTGAACAAGTTGTCAATAATATAAAAAGGCACAAATGATTTCATTTGGGAGTTTATGCAAAGAAAATTATGGTTTCAGATCCAATTTGAATTGTTGCTACCGTTGCCTCACTTGGCGGAGGTATGCGCTCTCAGAGTGCTCTAGTTACGATAATGCTTTGATTGGTTAGAAGAAAGAAGAAGTGTCCAACGCTAACATGTAAAATCGAGAACGCTAGCCTAGAATGTCTAAACCATTAATCTCAAATTTAAAGTGATAAAATTTAAGGGAATCAGGTCAAAAGACCACAACATCCAAGCATAATATAGGCCAATGACGAAATGGTTCAAAGAAAATAAGGTTCATCACTCAAATCAGAAAACGAATGTCCAGTGAGAAATACCCGAAATGAAAATGATGTCCAAGAACCAGTGTAGTATCCTAAGCAGATTGGTTCAAGCGACGGATAATAGCTTACCATATATACAATGCTATCTGTTATGTGAGTCACTACTGCCATGTTTGCTATCGCAAAAGCACATTGTGGAGTAGTTTAATCCTCCATATTTTCTTCAAACGGGGAAAATATAAGTCGTACTTATTTGACGTATACTGCAATGTAAAAAAAAAAGTAGACGCTACAGCTAAAGTACTAAGGGCATGTTTGATTGGGCCCCGAAATTAAGCCTTCAAAATTAGTTTGTCGGAAACTGCAGTCGATCAGAAGGTTTGGCTTTGCCACTTAGATTCTTGTTGCAAGTGTTAGAAACAGCGCCATTACGTTGGGCGGAATGAAGCTCCCTCTTACGAGGCAGAAATGAGTTACTGTAAGTGATTAAGGGTGACCAGATAAAGGTTAATATGTGAAGCTCAGTTAACAGGGTCGAAACCAGTTCGCCTGTCTGTAGTTTTGGACAAGCCAAGCCTTAATCATTTTGGCGCATAATTGAACATATCTGTGGATGCGTTCGATTGGGCAGTGAAATTAGGCTTGAGAGGCTTAACTTGTCCGAAACTTCAAACAGGTGAGTGGGCTAAGCTACATTCATTTAAGTTTCAGAGCAAACTCAGACCTGCTTCGTAAAATGGAAATTTTACTCGGCTCACCACAATCGGCCTGCTTCTAGCACCTGCGACACGATTCAAACTGACGAAGCCAAAATTTTTTTGCCTGCAATTCCAGACAAGTCAAATCGAGTTGGTTTGACCACCCAATCGCACGTGTCCTTAGTTGACGTATCGTTATTTGTAGGTATGTTGATCATATTTGGTTTTACTGAACATAATTTGGAGAGATCATCAAGCTAGGCGGTATAAGATCCAAATGTTTGCTCATTTCATGCTGACTATGTTAGCATCGTCCAAGTGGGATCAATAGCTCGCAGTTGCTATCAATGATAATATTTTGTTTCCAAAATGAAGGGTAGTTGATGAAAGTCTTTATTTTGAAGGGACCATAAATGTTTTGCATAGGCTAGCCAAAAGAAAGTTACAATATTTATGTTCTTTGCCTACCATTCTGAAAGTAATTGTTGTCGATAAGGGACGTAATCAATTTGTTTAAAGTAATTTCAATCCCATTTAACGAACAATGGAATTCAACACTTCCGCCTTGAGTGAGATATACGGACAGACCGAACAGACACACGACACTGTTGCAGAAACACGCCCGCTGTGCGTTCGCTGCAACGAGCTGCGACATTTGCCCGGGGGCGTAGCGCTCCCTAGCTGTCGTGATGGCGACGTTAGGATCAGATTACGCTTGGTTGTATGGAACGTGGCCCGTCTTCAATTTGATCATTTGAGATCTGAACGTTACAAAAATGGAAATTGGTCTATTATGACATAAACACTTTTTTATTAGGCATTTCGTTTCCCATAGTCAAGGCATTTTGAAAATTGTGTCATTACGACATGAGGCATTGCCGACCAGTAAAATTTTACATGTGCACCACACTCGCTTTTCGTAGTTTTGAGGACATATTTAGGTAATAGGACACATTTTAAGAAATCTTCCATGAATAACACTTTTGTCGGAAATGCTAGTTTTCGAGATATTTCACTTTGAAATTCCCATTGTTTTTCTATGATGAGTAACCGGTATTGTATAGGCTTGCTAGACCCGATTGCAACCAAACCTAACCTAAGTGTTTATTTTTTCTCATAGAATAACAATGGGTACTTCTAAGTCAAATATCTCGAAAACTAAGCATTTCCGATGAAAATGTTATTCATGGAAAAGTCCTAGAATGCCTTCTTTAACATAAATGTATCAAGAAAACTACTAAAAGCGAGTCTGGTGCACATGTAAAATAATACCACAATTTTCTTAGCTGAACTTCATGAAATACATAACATAATGTGGTACTTTAAAGTCACGTAGTGTGGCTTTTAAATTCTTTACTCCAAAGTTTCCTCAGTTTGAAAACATAAATGAAAAGTAACAGCTTCTATTTAATGCACTGAACTACGTCAGTAGCCCACATGATTGAATATCTCTATTAGAGTGCTATATCGAGAATGTACATGTAGTGGGTACAATCTAAAGCTGTTCGATCGGGAAACACATTCATGTGGTAGGTTCCACACTCCTCTCATCATTGAAGTAACACCAGTCTCCTTAGGGCTTGACAGTGTATTTTGCACACACTAATGTTTCGTACGCAGAAAAAGAAATAAAAAGGAGTGATTTTGATAGGAAACTATAGTAATATTACTGTGCGCATCGAAGAAGTTTTGTCTTTCTCGGAGAGGAATTCATTCAGTGCACTACTGCTGCAGTTATCGTAATATGCACGGTGACAGGTCACACGCATGCAATAAGTCAACGATATTAATTTAATTGACTAAAGCAGGGTGTAAGCTGGAAAAGAACTTCGACTGCTTGTGATTGAAGTCCCGCCACTTTCATTAATGTTAAAGAATATTTTACAAAACCTGAAGCCTTTTCCAAGAAAAATCAAGTGGATGACAAAAGTTCCATACAGAGACAAAAGCAACCGTTTCCAAAGAATCAGCTTAAAAGTCACGGCAACTGCTTTATCTAGATACAATTTGTATCTTATAGAATTTTTACAGTTTATCCAACTAAAGAAAAAACAAACATGTAGAAAACGTAAACCAACGATATACATATTTTGATGCTAAAAAATACGCCAGGACGCGGTGCAAATGAGTGACTTCTTTTTCGAACCGTCTCCGAGCAGCTGTGCTCGTCAGAGGTAAATGAGGAGAAGCTGAATAGGAGGCCAAGAATTTTTAAAGCAGTCATCTTTGAAATAAATGGAAAAGTTCTCATTACCCATTGAAAAATTGAAATTTTTCAAATTAGTCTCCATCCTGTGAGGATTGTAAGAAAAACTATAGAGCGCTCCGAGAGCGCATACCTCCGCCGAACAAGGCAACGATAACAAAAAATTGAAATTGGCTCTCAACTCACCATTTTCTTTGTATCAACACAAAAATCTAGTCATTTATGCCTTTTGGTAGAATTAACAGTTTCTGCAATTTTCTAGAAGATCCGTTCATTACTCTTTGAGTTATGTTGCTAACTAACATTATGACAAACAAAAGTCAAACACACAAAACGGATCAACCGATCTGCACCAAAATTTGATCATCCATGTCTATCGACGTTACTAACAACTCCTGTAAATTTCATAAAAATCCATTGCTATCTCTTTGAGTTAGTATGCTAACAAACTCAAAATTAAACCTCGCAACAAACAGACGAACATTGAAACAGATCATCACAAAAATTTGGCCAATTACTCTTCGTAACATACCCAAAAACTCATGTAAATTTCATGATAATCCGTCCATAACTATTTGAGTTATGGAAAAAAACAGGTAGAAAAAAATAGGCAGATAAAGAAACAGGTGGACGGATTTCCGCTTGAGGGGAACACCCCAGGGAAAATGGCCAAAATTTGACCTTTTCCTTTTTCAGTGAAATTTTATCCTTAGATGGAGGCGGATCTCTGGCCAAAAAAACTTTGGCCCTAGTCGCATTGGAACATNGGGGGGGGGGGGGGGGGGGGGCTAATTTTGAAAGCAAACCGATTGGACTGAAACTTTGTAATTAATAATTATATGTAAAATCCAAAACAAAATCGATTTTCTTCTATGAAATTTTCTACTGTTCTTCTTCGTTTTCTGTTGATTTCCATTTTTTTCAGGAGTGTCCCACGACTTTCATGAAATTTTCAGCTCATCCTATTTCGCCAAAAGAAATTGATTCATAGCTTTTGAATACATTATGCATATTCAACAATGGGAGATGGGCAATTTTTGTAGAAGAAAACGTTTTTAATTTTTATATTACATATAATGTAAGTTTCATTGCAAACGGATAAAAAAGGCATAATGTCATATTTATGTGTGATGTCACATAATTATTATGCATATGAATGACGTCACAATTTTTAGATATTCATAATTTCCGATTGTTTTGATTATGGAAGCATCTTATTTGATAATCAGAGACATTTTTAGCATGATAGGACAAATATAAACAACAGATACATGTAAAATTGATTGTTTTAGTTTTTCGCCTCTCCTGTAAAGTTTCATTTTTCGCCATTCAAAATGAATCAGCTCATTCAATATTCATGCTACGACACAAACAAAGACAGTTTTGGGAGGATGAGTTCCATAGCTATTTAAATGATAAATTTACTTTTTCGATTTTCGACCTGATTTTGAAAATATAAATAGATGAATACGAAAATTGAGTAATAACATAAGATATAAAAGTAAGATTTTTAGCGAAAAATAAAAAAAAACAGGGGCATAAACTGAAAAAAATATTAGATATTTCTGTGGCTATTAAATTTTTCTTTCCAAAACTGTCTTTGTTTTTCTCTTAGCATGAACATTGAAAGAGATACTGTGTGTTTAATCAACAATAGAAAAATGCAAGTTTACCCTGAAATTCGACGCTAAACAGAAAACGAAGAAGAAAACTGGAAAATTTTTACGAACAAAAAGATTTTATTTTTGAATTTTACATACTGTGTGCAAATTTTGTCGCAATCGGGCTGTAAATGAAAAAGTAGCAAAAAATCTAGGGTGCTCCTCTTAATTAAAGGTTATCATCGGCTACTGTTGACATACCTAACAATCCCTGAAAATTACATAATGATCGGTGCATACCTTTTTGGGTTATCTTGGTGACAGACAAAGAGACAGACAAACGCGACAAAAACATAAGCTCCTTGGCGGAGGTAATAATACGGTGCCAGAAACGCGCGGTGCTCTACAATGGCATACGTAATACAGGAGGGTGATTCTCAAGAGAGATCGTTATAGTTGGAGCTTATAGTAGCATTCAGTGACGCAACTCTTGAACTGGCTACTCATATAACGTCGACGAGATTATCAGGAATTCAAAATTTTGTGCAATTCCTTATGGGTTGGCTTCAGGAAGAATTTATTGAGGTTTAGAACCATTTGAGTTTTACAATACCTACAACCCCCCGCGGGGGGGGGGGTATTGGTATTGCCTCACTCGTGTCCGCGAGGTCGGACGTTCTATCCCGATCCAGGGAGGAAAGTTTTGGTGCCCGGCAATGCGGCGTCAGCACTTCTGTCCCCCACAGTTTACTGAGGACCTTTAACCTTACGGGCGGGATCGCAGTGGTCTCATGAGTTTTCCTTCAATAACGTTATTGTTGAGACAATCTGTGATCAACTGCAACGGTGCACTGCACTGGCTCCAAAGGTCATACATCTGCAACACGAACCAGTTGCGCTGCACGTTCACAGCGATGTTACCTTCACTTTACACGATATTGTGGACCTAAAAAGATTTTCAATTAAATTTTGTGAAAAAGCAAAGTTCCTATCAATAGTTAGAAACTGAATGAAGAGAACATATTTCGACAATTTTATTATTGTTTACTATTCAATGACGTTGATGAAAACTTCTGCAAGACAGAGATGAGCCTAAGTTTTCGGCATGAATGTGCTTCATCAGGGGAAAGATGCAGATTGGCTTAGAGCTATATACAAGGAGTGGTATCCATGCTACTCATTAGAATGATGGGAAAATGAAAGAAAAAATTGAAATAACTTCAACAGCCGATCAGAAGAGGAAGCAGCTGTTGAGGAAGTTCTTGGTAACTGTTTATCCTATTTTACTTTTGTACGGTATGGAAAGCTTCAACTACCTTACGAGTTTACCAGTTTTTGACTTTTTGTAGTACTGTTGCACCATTGAAATTAAAAGAATGGTTTTATTTGCGGCAGTGTTGGTTAATTAATGACAATTCCTGCTTCCTCCGAACAATGTTTGAATATTCTCCGATACGTGTTCTTAAATTCCTACCAGTTTCACCGATGTAGCGTGTCGTTGTATTTCCATTATCAAGAGATCTAGAGTCCTCTAGGAGAGCATGCCTCTAGCAAAGAAAGCGATGTTAGCGAATAATTCCAATTGGTCGTATATTTAAGATGTCCTTTTGATTGTCACCAAAATGTTGTGTTGTGTACCGATTGGCCGTAATAACAGCTACGGTAACTTTTTTTGCAGGTCAGTCCGTAACGTTTTGAGTTATATTGTGGCAAATATATCGAAAAACATTACTCAAACACACAAACCGATCATTGCCAAAATTTAGTCGTGTCTTTTACATTTTTCATCATGAAAATCCGTTCAAAACTTTTTGAGTCATGTTACTGATAAACAACACCAAACATAGAGACAAACGGACATATAGATCAACACGGAAGTTTGCCATGGTCAGTTGCGCCTTGTAACTACAACAAGAATTCCTGATATCTCATAAAAAAAACTAGAGCACTCTGAGAGCGCATACCTGCCCCAAGCGAGGCAACGGTAGCAAAAAAATTCAAATTGGCTCTGAAACCATAATTTTCTTTGCATAAACTTCAAAATCTATACATTTGTGCCTTTTGATAGTAATAACAGCTTGTGCAACTTTTTCGAAGTTCCGTTCATAACTTTTTGAGTTATACTGCTAACAAACGTTATGAAAGACATGAGTCAAACATACAAACGAACAAACTGATCTGCACCAAAATTTAATCATTCATGCCTGTTAACATTACTAACAACCCCTATGAATTTCACAAAGATTCATTCTTTATTTTTTGACATATGGCATTGAGAAAAATGAGGCAGACACACAAACAAACAAACGGATGGACATATCTTCACCAAAAGTTAATCATCTGTTCCTCCTAACATACCTAATAATCCCTGTAAATTTCGTCCAAATCGGCTCCCAACTTTTTGAGTTATCTTGGTGACAGACAGACCGACAAAGAGACAAATAGACAGACAAACAGGACGAAAACATAACCTCCTTGGCGGAGGTAATAAATCCATGATTTTTTGAGTTACACTACAAAGGAAAAAAGAGGTAGATAAACAAATAAACGGTTGAAAGGATCTTCACTAAAACTTAACCATCTATTTTTCCTAACGTGCGTAACAATCCCTATCATTTCGTAGCGATCCGGTGATAACTTTTCTATTATCTTGGTGACTGACCAATAAACGGACAACCATACAAAACATGATAAAAATGCAACCTCCTTTTCGGTGGTAATAAATATTAACAACACTTCTATTTCATAGCTCCCTGGCGCAACAGGGTCCACCGTATGGCAGAAGATGGGCTCCACTGACGAGTAATCACGGTCACCTATCGCTGATACATTAGCATTCGGTACTCATTATTCGTAACGGCACAATTTTCATACATTCGCTTTCGAACGCATGCTACACTGTTCACAATATTACAAACATTGCTCAAATCAGGACTCGCTATGCGGGAGTAACTGCGATTACGCGGTACCGTTACTACTCAGTACCTGATCGTGAAGACTTGAAGAGCAACAGCTTCTAATACCGCCCTGACCCTTGCCAGAAATGAGGATCGTTGGAGGGACGCTGATCGTCGTATGGGAGCCTTCCGTCTTTGGCGCCACGGCTCTTGATGGTTAGAAGATCCGTTCATAACTTTTTGAGTAATTTTACCAACAAGCATAAAATCAAACACAGCGGTGAACAAACGAATGAACTTACTGATCACAAACATTTCGTAATTTACCTTTCGTGATGTACCTAACAACTCATATAAATTTTATAAAGTCCGTCCATAACATTTGAGTTATAGTACCGAGAAAAACAGGCAGACCAAAAAAAAAGGTCGAACGGTTTTTCACCAAAATTTAAAAATGTTTATTTCATTTTTCAGGCATATTGTATTGCCAAACTCAGAACGGTCATTATTGACAGTCTTTTAGCTACCGAGTGATAGTTCTTGAAATAGTTCACACTTATCAAAACTTCAGTAGTTATTCGTAATACATGATAACGACAGTAGCTAGATATTTTTAAGGCAGTAGAAATATATATGCTATTAGATTGTTAAGGAACTTATGTTTCGTTAGATTTTTAATTGGAAGAGAGATTGTTATTACTATTGCGATGACGCAAAATTGGAAGTACATTCGCTCGGAAGAAATTTGCACATAATAGCAACTGCTGCCCTCATCAGTAAAAGCATTTCCACTTCACATCTTCCATAATAGATATACATTATAGATAAGCAATAACTATAACAATGATAAACACTAAACATTTTGAATTCATTAAAGCGCAACAAAAATTGTGAGGGATGGAAAAACACGTAAGGAGAAACCGTAGTGAACTTTATACTCAGCTTTGAAAGTAGAAAGATAATTTCATACCGCTAATTCCCCAGAAATGCTTCTTGTAATGCTAGAGAAGTGCGCAAAACGCGGGATATTGTCCCAGCGATTGGAAGGTTGTCTTTGAATACGGGGCAAACCCATGGGACACACTTCTGCCTCTAGAGCAAAACTTGCAAAGTTGCCACACTTCTTGTGCACTCATTAATCGCAATTATGCTTAACCATAACTAGAATGACTTAGCATAAATTAGCTATATATTTACTCTTTGCTGACGCTATTCTTCGTTTACAGTAAAAAAAGCTATGTGTGAGCTAATTATTTTAAATCTATTGAGTTAGTTTCTCTCTCTTTCTCTCTCTCATGCAGAACTGTTTTGTGTAGTGGTTTGCCTTCGCTCTGTGAGCGCAGAATATACTTAGAATCAGAAGTGATAGGTCGCTACGCTAATTACCTCCGCCAAGGGAGTTATGCTTTTGTCGTGTTTGTCTGTCTATTAATCTGTTTTGACGTTTGTCTGTCACCAAGATTGGTCATAACGTTATGTACGGATCTTGACAAAATTCTCAGGGATTGTTCGGCATGCTAGGGGTTACAGATAATTAACAGCATTTCGAAAAGTCCTTCAAAAGTCCTTCTTCAAAATTACAGTTCACCAGACTTCTTAAATTTCCTTCTCTATCATCGCAATGGCAGTAATAGTTCTTTTGCCTATTAACTATCCTGAATCAGAGCAACAACATTAAATCACAAATGTGCAACATTCAGTATTAGCTCATGACCTACAGACAGCTTCTCTCGTTTACTCAAAGAAGCCCTGGAATATTTCCAGTGAGTGGCACAATAAACCCAGTGATGATATTTTCATATCAGTTCCCAGGTCGTTCCGTCCGAGAGAGCATGAATATTCAGATGGGAGCACGAGCGCTGCCATTAGTAATAAGTTGCCTCGATATGAGGGAGTGAGCGCATTATGGCACAAAGACATCCAATTTCTGCAACATTAATGGGAAGCGAATCAGAAAATTTGAGTCTTGTTAAGTTACAAGGCACGAACTCCGCCGCCGGGGCTTTGGCCTTTGGCTGATATGTAAAAATTTTGTAATTGTGCTAGTAAAGAGCGAAAATATTAAGTGTCGCTGCTAACAAGGTGTATTTTGGTTAGCGATTAATCAAATAACCGGTGCTTCATTTAATACGGAGACAGTTTGAAGTTTGTTATTATAAATAAAGTTATTATTGGCACGGCAGACACATTGTCAATATAATGAAAGAAGTTCCACTAAAATTCCCTGGGAAATTAGCTACATTAAAACCTGGAATTGCTCTTTTTTCATGATATACCTACATCAATTTTTAATGTGATGCCAATGTTTGCGAAAAAATTGTGTCTGCTTGGAACGCCTTTCATTGCTAGACCCGCAGTAGCAGCAGACAAGAGCGTCTGACTTTGACTCTCCAGGCCGCAGGCTCGAACCTGGCTCCCAGCAAGGCAAGATCTTCGCGCGCTTGATGTGATCGGTCAGTAGCCGGTCTGCATACCGCTGTGGCTTTACTGACCTTCCCCAGCAATGGGGAGGGATGGGAGGTCGCATATATTGTCATATGGAGTCTTCTGCCACTGGCGCCATAGCTCTAGACGTCTGTAGTCGACTGCAGCCGTCTATATCTGCAGCACAAACCAGTGCATGTGGGTTTCCCAGTTGGGGATGCGGTAAAGTTGACTTTACTTTTCCTCTCTAGGTTTCCAATTTTCAAAGTATTATTACTATACGTGCACTGCAGTTTACCTCAATTTATGATCAACCATTTTAGATTACTCTGAAACTGAACGATGGTGAATAATGTGATATGATAATGGTGCGCTTATGATGTTTTGAGTTATCCAATTCAAATAAGTAAATAGATGATGGCCCAAATTAAATGCAGTAAGAAATAAGTCCGTTGTAGCCAGGAATTGAAACCCCAGTTTATGAGTTACTTTATCATAGGACAAGCGCCAAGCATAGTCGGTCATGGTATCCTATCAATGGAAGTTATTTTATTAATTATTCCATTAAATTTCCAGGATAGGAGCGCATTTACACAGATATTGCAACGGTCTCTATATTGGCCAAATAATGCCCGCAAAAACTTCGTTGCATATATTTCTACGACTTCCCACATAAGATATATGCATAGCGTTGTCTCTTTTGGATCTTTGTAAAGCGCAGGGATATTTTAGTGTTCCCCATTAGGGTTTGCTGGCGCATCTTAAGAACGAACATAACTTTCAACCTTTCACCTTATCGGCTTGTGCATGTTCTCTCAATGTTTAAATGTTTTTTTTTTTGTGGGAACTCAGGTTTCATTTCAGAGTTTTATGATTAAACCTACGATTTCCATATTAAACGTAAACTTTCGTTGGATGATGGCATGCGACATGTAACATCATTGTCCAAGTGAGTTGTGCGGCAGCTTCACATGACGGTGATTTGCTCCCAATACTTGCCGGGCAGCATCCTCATGCAACGTAAAATGCAACGCCTTGTACGTCCAATGCACTCCAATTTAGAACAGAACCTTAGAAACTTAGGGGTTGCACTCTCTATGTCAGCTGCCTGCCGGTTAACATTTCACCAAGATTTTAGGAAGACACACAGTTGAGTTGACACGGACACCACAGAGCGTTAGGACGCTGAGAAGTACGCATGGGGTTCAAATAATTGTCTTACATAGCCGTCTATGCATGGCTACAGAAGTAGTCGAGCAGAAGCAGCAGGGGAAGCGAGACTCACCTCGCTTGATGGATGGCGGGGTGTGGGTGAAGGTGAGGAGACTGTAGGGCCACAGATGCTGGCCTACGAGGGCCCGCAGTTCTCCGTCGTAGTAACTGCTGCTGTCCAGACCCGTAAACTGCACAGAGAACAACAAAATGCAAATTTCACTAGTTTTCAATATTGAACTGAAAAAGTGCCGAAGCTGTCACACGTTAACTAGAGTGATGACAGAGGTCTGCTGAATGAGTAGTCTACCAATAAACATTTCTTACTCCATATACACACTTTTCGATGCACCGCCAGTCTTGATGTGAATACAAGAGCTGTTGCAGTGGTTTCGTATTGCTGAACGACAATTCCGGATAACGAGAGGGTATCATAGCAAAGCAGTTACTGTACTTATGAAAAAGTCGTATACAAGTGATCATATAGTTTCAGCATAGTGAAAGCAATCTCGGTATTACAACACTACAGCAGTAATAGCTTTGGCAATCAAACTTACACATTCGTCCAAGTAAAACCAAATAGTTTAGGTAAAAATAGATCTGCCTGATCTGGAGCTAGCATTGCTGGTCTCATTAGAGAATTGTCCTTTTAGGAATACTTACAACGCTAGCCTGTTCACAATAACTTTATTCATGCAACTGTTGCTGTTTTGGGTTATATCATGTTATTACAACAGCAATATTCACGTTCAAGCTCTTCATTGGGGGTGAAAAATCTAATAGATCTGATGATATCAATGCCCGCGCCGTCATGAAGTTACGAGAGAAAGTAAGTACTGCAACGCAGCCACTGTTTTTCCCCCTTTTCCCTCTAGTTCTACTTGGAAGAATATCTTTTCCCTTTTCCTTGTTTCATTTTTTACACAATTCAAGCATATTGAGCTCAAAGTAAGTAAAGCTTTGCTGTGAGAAGGAAGTGACACGCAATATCTATGCGACCGCTAAGAAGTACTTCAAACGTCTACAAATGGTGGATTTCAAAAATGAGACAACGGCCTATTTACAGTTGAAAAAATGACTCTCTCCTATTTATTACTGATCATCGAGACACAGGGAAATCAAGCAAGAAAGCAACCACTAAATTGTCAATTAGTGTAGAATTGAGCCCGGTAGTAATAAAAAATGGGTAAGAATTACTGATGACGTTTCTCTGCTGACCATGCTTCACTTTACGAATTTGCTTTTCAATGAACAATTACACTGACAACTCAAGTGGCCAAAATTAATTTCATTGAGGCAAGACAGTGAAGCATCATTCTAACATGAATCGCAGATGCGTATCATTGCTGCGCAATTATAATAGTTCAATCGACATTTTTTTTTTTTTTTGCTGTAGTAAAGAGTCCTTCTGTACAGAAAGAAACTTAGTTATAGAGATAGAGTTTCTGCAGCTAAACCCTCGTGTCCTTGTTCGTTCCTTTTTGCATTGCTCTCTAAAACCATATTTCCTTTAGGTTCATTAAATAGAACGACCCGTGGTGTAAGACCATCACCCGCTGGAAGGCAGGATGGGGGTTACAAGTTCAAGGTTGTCATTTGTGATGGCCAGCTAACTGAAGTTTCTTGATAACATCCACATTTCTATCAATGCACCTGCCTGCCCGAAAAAAATGTGGTGATGATAAGCTCAACTCCTTCTGTCTCTTTTTAGTGAACAGATATTGAAACGAACGGACATACACAACAGTAAAGAAATAACAGCGTCACTACTCGTCGATCCACTTGCGGGTGATAAGAATCTGCTCAACTTACACAACGTAAACACAGCGAATAAAGTTATGGCGCGAAAATATAAAATTTAGGCTCTCTGTGACTGCTTGGATTTCCAATTTGACACGATGAGAAGTGCATGTAATATTGCTGTTTCCTTACTTTTGTCATCATATGTAACCTGGAAGAATTCTTGCCTTGTTTTCAGCAAAGCGTGGTAAAATGACCACAATCTCCAACCTGGCTATTTGCCTGTCGATGGCGTTCAAGTGTAACAGAAAGTGGACAGATAGAAAAATGCTTAAGCAAATAGACAGAAATTTACACATTGGTAATTTATAAAATGTTTGACAATGGGGTTTAATTTCCGGTATAACGTTCATAGCTGTCAGGAACATCCCTTCATATACCAGCAAGCTTTCACAGTAAACGTCACGACTGGAAAACTCCTTAGATATGATCCAGTGCAACAGATAACCAGAAGGAGCAAATCGAAGAGACGATCCTGGTTATAGCAATCCTGCCAAAGCAAGCTCATTCATGAGATTTGTGTTTACGAGCAACACTTGTTTTCGGTTCTCATGTGATAGCTTGTGATGCATGTACCCATATTCCAACTACTGAAACCTTCCCGCTCACATCAGTTGTTATAGTGAAGTTGTATGTCAAATTCGTCTACATGGCCTCTGCAGCTACTGCTGGCTAATGACAGCTTCAGCAGAACCAGTTCCCTCTACCGAATCTCTCTTTACTCGTCTTTCAAGCTAAAATACCAACTTCACGAACAGGAACTCCCCCTGCTGCAAACTGCGTTATTTTCATTAGCGCGCTGAATAGGCTTTCCAGAGCATTTGCATTGACAAGCTAATGAAACGCATGGAGTGAAACATGTCTAAAGTGATGCGCAGATGGTACGGGCATGAAGAAGATCCTGCAGTTAATTAAGAAAAAAGTTGTTGCCAATACTCACTCTTACAAGCCAAATAAATCTAAGAAGAAACACAAGTTTAATAAATATTTCCTGTAAGATTAATTCCAATAGCCGGATTTTATGTTTAGTCCAACTAACCTGATAGTAACACTTAGCTAAAAGCAGGATGAAAAAAGCTGCCAATGTGGCGGCAGGAGTCCGCATAAAACCCGTTCACTGGTTTCTCTTATAAGCTTATTACGCGGGACTCGATAATTTTTTGAGTCAACGATTGTTCGTGATATACATGTAATTAAATCCATGTACTAAAACCCGTAGACTTTTGACGAACGAGACTTCTTACGAACATGCAGTAGATACGTGTATGTATTGTGAACTGCATTTTTTTTTTTTCTAGTAATCTAACAGTTCACTGCCAAAGGCTGTTCGCTTAATGTAGAACGAAATTAATGATAGGAGCTCCGTAGCTGCTGCACTAAAATAGCAGAGGTGGGCAATTGCAGCCGTTTGCGCCCCAGTAGCAAAATAAGGTCGGAAGCCGCAGTCCTGAGGCTTTTTTTTTTTCAATTCTTATTGTCGGGCTACAGGTGGCCGCAAGTGCCCAGCAGTTACTTGTCTTACACTGTGCACTGTAAAATAAGTAGAATCTGTTAACTCTTACTATCATCAGCATAAGTAGGAGCAGCTGCCTACACACATTTCTCTCAGGAGCATAAGATGACGATCGTAATTTTCTTTCCTATGACTTTTTGAAATGATCGAAGTTCCAGCAAATTTATTGGAGCAAGTCGTGAAAAATTGAGCTGAAAAGGTAGGCAGATTTTAACATCATCATATCAACATTAACTAGCGTATTTTAGTACCGTGGAATATGACATTACTCTGGTCAGGCTATATATTCCAGGACAAACTCCCAGGTCGACACGTGTACTGGTTTTAGGAATTTTTGCCGCAAGAAAATTCACCGTAGGAAAATTGGCCGCAAGAAAATTCGCCGTAGGAACATTGGCCGCACGGAATTTTCGCCGCACGGAATTTTCGCCGTACTCGACCGGAACACACTCCGTTTATGGTAATATGGCAGACTATAGCAACTTGGTACAGAATGCAATTAGAGTCTTTAACAGAACAAACGCCAATTGTAGAGTAAAAGAGCAAAATTTGGAGCCCTGGGAATGTCAAGTCCCAAAGATTGTGAGGTAATTTGGTGTACGTTTCTTTGGATTTACTGGGGAGCAAAGCAAAAACGAGTGGCACGCTTATATTCCTAATGACAGTATGCCCGGTGAATAACTGATAATGTATACCCGGTGCGCATTTTACTGTTCCATAGCAAACCGAGGGTTCATTTTCTTGCGGCCAATTTTCCTGCGGCCAATTTTCTTGCGGCGAAAACTCCGGGCACGACGTGTACTAACTACCTGCAAATGATTTTACAGGCACAACAGCCTAGACATTTTATCTATATTAATCAGTACCACCGACACGAGTAGGATGTGTTTGTCTCTCCAGATAGAAAATCCATTAGCAGTTTGATATTTAGAGCAAAAAAAAAAAAAACAAATACAGATCCTTAGTGCATGTCAGGAGACATGATTTGCTCAAGGCGTCTCGTGACAAGGTAAGCATGTCTGATCCTCCTAATCCCATCTCTGTTTAAAAAAAAAATAGACATGTTGCACGGTACTTTGCTGTATCCCATTGCCTGTTGTACAACTTGGTAGTAGTGAAAAGAGTTTAGAATTAAATCCGCGGCAGGTATACGAGACAGCGGCTAGCTGCAGTAAAGTAACCGTTAGTTAATCACTTCAGCGTTCTTTTATAAGCTTCTGTGGTAACTACAATAGAAAAATTTGTCATCTAATTCTGAAAACACAGTCCAATTCGCTCATAGACTTAATGCAGAGTTGCTACCGTTACGAGGTTGTCTAATTAATTAAAGCGCTTTACGCAAGCCCAATGTCTTAATTAATGCTTCAGTACATTAATTTGTCGTTTCTTTATGTAGTATTGAAAAAAGAAACAACGACATGAACTCACATATCAGGATTGCATTCAGTTATCCAATTTAGACGTATTTTATTGACGATGTTCTGTCATGGGCTTTCTCCTAAGCCATGCAGAGTCGGGGCGGGAGAAACTCTGCTCTCCAATGCAACTTTCCGTAAAGCGATCATTATGAATGCAGAGCTAAAATACGAGAATTATTGCTACGTTTAGTATTTAGAGCAGTGATGCTTTGTAAGAGATATCGCAATATCTGCTCTACTTCGTCTGGTGTGTTGCACTGTGCACGCCCAGCAATATTAATTGGCAAGTATTGAATCAAAAAGTTGCATTCAATTATAAAAATCTCTTTATTTCTGCAAATAATACTACATTCCCGTCTTCTATGCGGATGAGCGATTCATTGCCGAAGCGGTCAACCTTTCTTTATATTCAAAGAAGAAAAGGGATATTTAAATTATTTATATAACAATTTAGGGCGCAAGCAGTATTGAGTTATTAAGAGCTTGGCGGCGTCTTTGTAAAACTGCACAAACCAATTAACCTCATTTTGCAGTGCACGAATGGACTTGCACTAAAAAGAAAAGATATCTGAGAGACATAAAAGAAATAGGAAAGGCAGAAAACCATAAACAATCAAACAAAAAAATCTAGACAATATAATTGGAATACCCGTTTTTCTTTGGAAACAAATGCCCTTTAAACTACAGTGAATAAAACTTGTGTCTATGGAGATGGCTGCAGCTGTGCCCTTAATAAAGTTCATGACTCACATACGCACCGCAGCTGCAACAATTATTACTACTCGCCATTTTGCCGGTCGGTGAACATTACCTTTAAAATGCGGGCATTAAATAAACTTTCTTACTATGTGTTCATTTCGTTCACTTCTACTGAAAGAACATACAATAATTAGAATGGCCTTTGATTTCGCGTATGCCAGGTGGCACCACGTGGTCTTCAGGGGGCAACATGGTCTCAAAGTGGGTCTGTCACTAGCACAATCGACCCAATAGCCCTGCTTCGTTGCAACGTTGTAGGCGATCTTATTAAGTTGTTCTGAAGTAGTTTTGTCACGGTAGCCCAACACGGTTTTTTTTTTTTGCTTTACAAAGTAGGCAAGGGTGGTGATCACCTACTGTAGTTTTCCGCTAAATCTAATGAGGCTACGATGTGGCTTTTGTCCCGTGGCTGCCACATGCAAGACATGTGGAAATACCACTGTAAAATAAGGAGAAAATTTAGTTTGTCTTGTCGAGATTCAACCCGGCATCACCGTCTGCTTCGACCTGTGGCTACTATCACGTCTTTGAAGCTTGCAGCTTCATTTATGAGACACTTTGGAAAGTCTCCTCTCCTTCACGTTACAATCAACGTAGTCAAATTGCAAGATATGGGAAATTACACGGTTAAAAATTCTCGGCATAAGAGCTCATTTGTATTAATAACATGAACAGCAACGAAGTAATTGTTCCCTATATGGATGGTTTACTTCAGACAGCAGTCAGATTTTCCGACGTCTCCTTGTCATGAGTATTGATTGACACTGTAGAGCTGATACAAATATGCCTAACGTCTCGTAAAATGCATTCCGCATCAAGCAAAGTACATGGTACTCGCGTGGGGCCAAAACAACATGAACCCCACGAAAGCAAAGCTACTTTCTCTGAAAAAGAAAAGCGAAAAAACAAGTTCACATGTATCAGGTACAATGGTAATTTGTTAATCGAATAATTCAAAGACGAAACAATTACCTTTTCATCAAAATATGCCATTATTCTAAAGTTTTATGCTTACATTGACTCGTATATATTATTACAGTTATCTTTATATTTTCCCATATTTGAAACGTGAATAGCTTGACTGGAGTTTCTAAACTCATGATGGATATCAGCGGTGCGTATCGAATCCCGGCAGGGTCACTGCGATTTTTGAATTTGTTTTAACGTGGCACTTACCACTGGACCGCTACGTAGCAGCAACGTGACAAACGCCACGTGGTGGCCACATGCGGCTAACGCAGAAACTAAGTAGCTACCATGTTGACAGCTGGGCCACATGTGGCTGCCACGTGGCGTTGGCCAGATGGGGTGTCATATAGTTACCACGTGACAAACACGATAATTACGGTGCACACATGAGAATGTACAAGGAACTGTGCGGTGGTCACAACAGACTAATTTACAAAAAATACTCTTAACGCAAAACATTGTTTTGGGCCGACATGACAACGCTTCAAGGGCCCCATGTGAGTCTAATCTACTGCTCTTGGAGGAGTCGTTTGGAACTTTAATTTGGGGCCTTTCAATCTATCTATATTATACCAAAACTCTGAGAACCTTGCTTGTTTATTTATGTATTGCTTGACACAGCTTCTTCCCTTTTAGACGGGAAGAATTTCGATGGACTAGGCTCGGGCCTCTATTAGAACCTCCTTGACTAGAGCACAGCCGCATTCTTTCCATGGATTAGCTGTTTAATTCGGTTGCATCTGTGATAGAGCAGAAGTTAAACAGATCTGGGCCTCAAGAACGGGTATGCCCAGTTCATCGGTTCCAAGGGCAATGCAAATGAAATACGTAACATTTCATAATTTGACTTTGCTTCTAACCTGGGTGTTGGATTTTCGTTAGAGAAGCAAATAATCTGTTGATAGTGAACCGAACGGGCCGCTCCTTGACGGGCAGAAGAGGACGTCCAGCTAAATAACACCTGTTTTTTTTTTTTTTTGCGAGAGCAAAGACGATCGCAATGACGACCCAATAGGTCACGGGCCGTCTAGTTATTATTAAAACTTCATGCTTTGGCCACCACGGACAGGTTAAATGAAGCATTATGCAACACCGGAAACCCCGAAACGCTGCCAATGGAAATCCAACAAATGCCATTAACAGCGAACTTAAACGCTTGCAGGCCAATGCGATCAAAAGCTGATGCTGGCAATGAATTCCAAACCGAAACGGACCGGGGCAAGAAGCAGTGACTGAACTGACAAGTTCGGCATCTAACACTCTCCAAAATGCATCTCCATAACGACCTCGAGGGCAGGGACAGAAGAATACAATAAATGTCTCACACAGTCGTACGCCTTATAAGACATACAGAGTCAAGCCACCTCTCTCCTATGGGACAGATTCACCAGATCACCTTGAGCGCACAGCCTGCTGGCTGAACTAACACGTCCGTCCAGCAAATGCTAGTGACTGTTAGCAACTGAACCCCAGACCGGTGAGCAATACTCCAACACAGGCAGCAAAAAAGCATAGAAGCATCTGCGGACTACCTCTTCGTCACCAAACACAGAATTTACCTTTCGCAGGATCCCACTCTTACTGGAAGCACGTGACGCCCGTCATCACGTTTGATTGAATTTCGTGCGGTAATTGAAGGGCTAATACGAAAATTACAGTAATGGTTTAATTATACCTGCCGGCGTTATTGCACATGTCATATTTGCCCTTCAATTGCGAAGTTATACCGCTTGAGTTTTCGTCCGTCTTAATCCTCATCGGTTTACGGCTGCAACTTGAAACTTATTTAAAACTGTCCACTCGAACGACTGCCACTGAAGTATCAAAAGAGTTAAAGCAGGCAAATTAGAATTACACGATCGCTGTGGGCCAGTCAAACACACCCTGTGCGAAGTGGCGGTAGCATCAGTGTATTCACGTAATGAATGGAATCCTATTCAAATGGTGCAAAGCGACTCATCCCAGTACCTTCCTTACAACGGTAAGTTTGGAGAATACTGAAACGAAACAGTGATGTAAACGAGCGATTTGTTGCTATAGATACTCGGAGCGTTCTGGGCTTGCAAACTATGAGTCCCGATCAGAACTGGAGGCGACACAATTGTAATGAAGGATTCTAAGAGCTTCACCGTACGGGGTGCGACGCTGTACAAGCAAATCTTCTGTCATATTCGAAACGGCACTAACATTGAAGTTATAAAAAAGACTACTAATCTGAACTTATGCGGAATAAAAGTGCCCGATGAACTTGCTGTAAGCGGTTACGTGCAAAGTGAATATGACTCACTGCTGGTTCTTATGCTATAGTCACGTTCTTCGGCAATGATACTTCCCTGCACGGTAAGGGTGTTGGCACACCAAAAGCAGTTCAGCGAGAAGCTGGCAGGCAGGCCGGCTGGCAGTTTTTGAGAAGCACGGAATGCATTGGAGTGCGCACACCGCACAGCGGCAGTTAAGCAGGCCACAGCCGCTGTTCGGTGTGCGCGCTCCAATGTATTCCGTGCTTCTCAAAAACTGCCAGCCTGTCTGCCAGCATCTCGCTGAACTACTTTTGGTGTGTCAGCGCCCAATGGCGTCCATAATACCACGTGAAGCTCTTCCGAAGAACTTCAGAGGTATCGAAGGTAAGGCATACGAGCGCTTCTTTTCGGTAGTTACTAAGCAGCGTCGCCGTAAGAATTATGGATGCGCATAGAAGACCGTCTCCCATGCTTCGGTATTAGCAAAAAAGAAAAATAAATATTGCTAAAGGCTCTGCTGAGTATTTCTACTCCTTCATTTGCACCTCACTAGAGCAGAGTAACAAATCTAGAATAACTAAAGATTTGCTCACAAGGGCCACAGCTAAAATAGGGCTGTAGAATCGTGACTACAGGCACGTCCCCTTAAAAAGAATAATAAAAGAACTCGCATTAATCGCAAGCAACGTTGTGTAAGTGAAACGTATCTCGCCGTAGCAACAAATGTTAATAAGTTAAATACTGACTATTTACAATAAATACAAACACTTTGCAATTTTATACCTGTATCATTCTAAGTTTGCACCAAACCACATCTTTCATACAGTTACTTTCAGCGCATCTTCTGCATTTTTACTAACATATTCTTAAATTAGGACATGATTTTCTTACTAATTAGTCAGCATTTTTTTTCTGAGGCAGGACATAGTTGGTATTCAAAGTCTAAAATTAAATTTCCGATATTTTATATCCTTTATATAGCTGATTTTCTGCCTTAGGCAACTAGAAAATACTCATAGGTGTCTCCATAGTTGCAGCCAACGTTTCTTTCCGTAATACTTTAAATTGACGATAGGTCCTAATATGGACAACGTGGCCATGCCTGTATCATCAATGCCCATCTTTCAAGGGACTAGGATTTATGAGCTTCTGTCGACTCCACCCTATCGCGATATTTACGTCCAAAACTCATATTATTTTAGGATCTTGTTAAGAATAATACAAACAAATTAGGTTAGACCAAAAGAGACCTAATTTGTTTGTATTATTCATTCAAAGTCATACCGGGGTGCTTATTCTTAAAAAGGTCATACTGGGGTGCTTATTCTTAACTAGATCCTTTTTTTATAACGTCGATGGACAAACTTATGCGTTTTGGCCCGTAAAATGCATTATAGTAAATTCCAGAGTAACCAAACGATCAACAAACCTCTGCGTAACAATAAGGTCCCCGTAGAAACGGGAAAGTCTGGTCTCCATCAGATCAAAGCAGTGCTGTTTGTTTCCCATATCCTCTTTAAAGGGATAGTGCACACGCTAAAATGTTCCAGTCATATCCCACGCTTGGAAGATAAAAAAAAACTGCCAATTTCGCGGTAACATTTATTAGCTTGTTTCGGCCAGAGAGTGCAACTCGACAGCATTAAGTATCAAAACTCTCACCGCTGCTTTTTGGAGCACTCGAGCAGCTCGTAGACAGGTACGGGCCCATGAGGAGTATCTCATCTGAGTCAGCTACAAGAATGAGAGCGCCTGCTTGGATAGAAGCACTGTGGCCAACAGTCAACACTCAGGTGTTTGCTCGACATCTCCGTCTTCCTTCCGCCCTGCCCCGTAGGCTCCTCAAACATGGCGAGTGCTCATGTAGGCGTAGACTTATTTCTGCATTAGCTGGTATTAAAGTTTGTTCGCCTATGATAAGGAGGTGTTTTACTTGCATACCGCTGCTGAGAGAGAACTCGTGTTACTCTGCTTGGTATTGCAGTTTGCGCGCATATTGACTTAGGGCATATATATGAGCGAGACAGAACCTTCCGTTGCTACAGGAGCGAGATTCATTCCTGGGATGGGGAGGATTTTCTTTAGCATTAGGTCCTAAGGAGTATGTCTAAGGCGTACTACCTGAGATAAAAGATCGTTTACCTAACCGCATTGAAGAATACCGCACAAAATATTGCAGAAGCTTGCTGCAGTCTTGTACTGAAAGTACAGTCAGAAAATGAATTTGACGCAGGAGGTAGCTTCCAATGCCGGTTTTCTTGTGCGTGCTGCAGGGTGGAACCTCGTACAGTTCAGGTATCATTCTGACTGTGGTTCTTTCCACAAATTAATGCTGAAAAGATGGTAGATACGCATTGAAGGTGACATTCGTCACATCAAGCTTCACGAAATTAGGCAAGGCATAGACAATGAGATTACTCTAAGCGGTAAATAATTGGTGGAAGAGGAGGCTCCAGCCTACTTACTACCTTGGCCTAAACATAAGCACAAACTTCGTCAGATTTGGCATTGACATGAATAATTTTCTATACCTCGAGCTTTTCTCGATGCCCACCAACACTTTATGTTTTAAAGATAAAGGAAATTAGCCCAATTTTGCTAGGAGTTAAAAACAAAGATTTCTGGACTGGCATCCGTCTTCTGAAGAGTTAAGTCCATTTCCATCTTGAACATCTGAGTGCGAATTCTCCGTCAGAAAACAACATGGATTGTCCTTGTGAAGTTATTTTCTTTGCTTTTAATGCCGGTAAACAGAAGTTCACGAGCAGAAATATCACAGTCTAGGAAAAAGAATTGTTGACAAAACCGTTCGATGTTAATGGAGCAGTAGACAATCATGTAAAATGCAGAGGCCTGGGATACGCGGTAGATCAGCAACAGAGAAAGGTGTAGCAGAGAGTTCGGTGAGTTTGCACAGAGAAGTACTTTATACCTACAGTACCAGCGGACCTTGCGTGCTGCACAGTTGTGCTGAAGGTCTCGGAAACGATCCCCAAGCCAGATGCGCAATCTTTGTGTATGGCGCTCGGCGCAATGAATCAGCAAACGTGCTGGGTGTGGATAGTTACTGTGGGGTACATGCCTTGCGGTAGAGTGGGAGCGGGTCGTTGAACTTTCCGCTAATGCGTCATGGTTCTCAGTAACCTGTGGTCGGCTACAGTTGTGCATGCTCCTGTGAGATAGTTGGTCTATATTTGCCACACGAACCAGTGGGTGTGGGTTTCTCATTTGAGGGTGCAGTTAAAGTTGACTTTACCTTTATCTTTTTACCTATACAATCTCACAAATATCTGACTTCAGTCAAATCTGGTGACTCAATGCAAACATTGCAATTACTAAACGAGCTAGAATGATAGACTGCCACAACCATCGTATTCTCCAGACATATCCCTCATATTTACCTCCGCCAAGGAGGTTATGTTTTTGTCGTGTTTGTCTGTCTGTCTGGCTGTTTTTTTGTCTTTCTGTCACCAAGATAACTCAAAAAATTATGAACCGATTTGGATGAAATTTACAGGGATTGTTAGGTATGTTAGGAGGAACAGATGATTAANTGTCCATCCGTTTGTTTGTTTGTCTGCGTCATTTTTCTCGATGCCATAACTCAAAAAGTTATGAATGTATTTTGATGAAATTAACATGAGTTGTTAGGTATATAACAAAGAGTAGATGACCAAATTTTGGTAATAGTCCGTTTGTTCGTTCGTTTGTTTGTCATTGTACGTGTAGCGTGTTCGCCAACCTTTTCCGTGTCAGTTAACTCCCATCGGCGAACTTTTCATTGTGTAATTACCAATGTGCTGTAGATTGGTAGAGTTACGCGCGGACCAGAGTAAATAATTGTCAGCACTAAAGTTTACTCCCAAACGTGCTGTTGTGATGTTTCGATTGTGACGTTTGCAGTCCCCAGCGTATCTGTTGCGCAGTGTTGTACCTGAAATGAAGTCATTCGTGGTACCGTCGGCCGCTGTTCCCGACGATGTTAGCACCTATCGATGTGTTGGAGTTTCCCTGAAGATGTGTTGGTGTTTCCCTGTTTCCCTGAAGATGTGTTGGAGTTTCCCTGTTTACCTGAAGATGTGTTGGAGTTTCCCTGTTGATGTGTTGGAGTTTCCCTGTTTCCCTGAAGATGTGTTGGAGTTTCCCTGTTTCCCTGAAGATGTCCCAGGGGAGTTATTTGTGGTGCCGGCGGCCGCTGTTCCCGACGGTGTTTGCACACATTGATGTAGGCAGAAATATGCAGTGTCCGGTAAGACCCGTAGATTCGCGCGCCAGCCGCGTGCACAAGTTGAAGTTATGTATATTCTGTATATTCCTACTATGTAATTAATGACCTTGTCCGCCATGTTAGAACATGTTGCCGAGGGCCATTCCTAGATAAGACGTTTCCTATATTGCATTTGCCTTGTCCGTGTCAATCATCTCTTGGCACACTAACTTCAAATGTAACCGTCATAGTAATCAATGTTGACCGGCTCCAGTTCTCGAATGCAGTCATGCAAATGCGATCGAGAACTGGACGAGTCACAGATCATCTTCAAACGGTATCATAACAATATGAATTTTCGAAATATACATGTCACCTTGTAATGATCAATTTTGACGATGCTGATGAATGGCCTCATGATTCGCCCCCTAAAATATGCTCAATCTGTGGGTTTTCTCCGAAGTTGCCTAAACCATGTGACACGGGCCTAACGTATGTATCATATACATGTCGTTATACCCAGGCCAGACGCGCAACGTTCGTTTCCCACTATGCTACAAGTTTGGTTTAGTCAGGCGCGCCTTTCAATGACTCGACCTAGTAACCCATGTTTTGCCTTATATCGTAGCGCGCCCATTTTAATAAATAACATCAGAATATTGTTTTTAATTTTATGCTGGTTAGCACAATAACTCAAAAAATAATGAAAGGATCTTTATGAAATTTATAGGAGCTGTTAGTAATGATAAAAGACATAAATGATCGAATTTTGGTGCAGATCGGTTGGTTCGTTTGTATGTTTGACTCATATTTGTCATAACGTTTGTTAACAGTATAACTCAAAAAGTTTTGAACGGATCTTCAAAAAAATTAAACAAGCTGTTATTAATATAAAAAGGCACAAATGATTAGATTTTGGAGTTTATGCAAAGAAAATTATGGTTTCAGAGCCAATTGGAATTTTTGCTACCGTTGGCTCACTTGGCGGAGGTATGCGCTCTCAGAGTGCTCTAGTTTGATTTGCTTAGGTCTATCATACCATTGTATATAATAAGATACAGTTTGGTGGTTTCTTGCTTTCATGGTAGGCTGGTCTCTCCGTCTCGATGCGAAAGATTAGATAAATAAAAAATAAATATAGCCCTCCAAAGACTGATAACGCTCCTTGCAACAATTCTCACATGGCCATTTACGTTGGGTTTCCCCCCGAGTGACTTCATGAGAGTTATAATACCTCCGAAGATTAAAAATAAAGCCATATATGTGTGACAAACAGAAGCAATAATTATAATTTTTATCGACCCATAGCAGTGACTACTTCTTCGTTGGAAGTAACAGAACGAGTTAGAGACACCCATGTTACCAATCATAGTGACTGCGTATAACTAGTTTGGCTTCAAAGCTTAGCATGGAACGGAAGTGGATGTGTGTACAGTCAAACAGTTATAAGTCATTTTACTAACTGTGGATTTCCCATATAGCTTTGTTTTACAGATGTTAAAACTGTATTTGGCTGTGCTAAAAACTGCTCGCTATCTAAGTGAATGAATGGGAGGCAAATGCTCCATTACTTTCTTATTATTCTAAAGTATTGATTCCAAACTCAAAAGTGCTCCGCATAAATGGGAACTAAAATTCATTGGTGATGATTGGAATGACTAACCCAGTATAGTTTTTTTAGCAGAACTATAATGGCATATGGTACGCACGTGGCCGAGACATAAAGCGACACATCCGAGCAGCACCGGAGCTGCGTACCCTATGCCACCATACTTCAACCGCAAAATTGTCATCGCGAACGGCATCAGGCAGCGAGGGTTACTCTTCAAAATAATATTTGACATAATGATTCACAAATCAATACCCAACTAAGCGCAAGGTGCATTCCATATTAATGGTAATTCAGAAAATGCGCTCAGCTATGCTGAAGATATGGTCCTTGCTTCTTTCTAATCCAGCAGGCTGCAAAAATTACTTGCAATTTGCGGGAATGAAGCTAGCAAACTCTACTGAATATAATACCGACAAAACTGTCTGCATGTACATTAAAGCTGGAGAAAGAAAACAAACTAGCTGTCGATAAAGTCACATGACTTAGTGGCGTAGAGTGTGCGTATGTAAATAGCTTTTTTTTCTGGAACACAAAATGACGGGCGATTATTGTTATCACCAGGATATAATGAAAGAAACACCAAAGCCGCAAGCAGTCGCAACTTGCTGGTGAGGAAATTCAGTCACTATTCCGAAGAGATCAAATGTCAGCTGTTGCGATGCTGCGGCTACCTTACTTACTATAATTTGCCTAGGTCGAACTTTAAGCAGAAGGTCATTGGACGCTTACGCGTGGCCTATAATGACATGTTTCGCCAGTTTATGAAAAACTGAAGTCATATAGAGCGAGTGCGATATTTTTTTCATAAGCTCATATATTGAGTCACTGCAAGTCAGAAAAAGGAAACTCGCTTTTAGCATCCAAATCAGGATAGAAAAATCAGCTTATTCGCTGGTAAATGTGATTCTGTTTTCTAAAGTTCTTGCTACAAAATATCCGACATATACAGCCGATGGCAGCTCATACTGTTACCAAGCATGCAGAGCAGAGGCCAGACAACGTGCCACAGTGCAGTGTAGAGTGTACTAATACTTTTAACCGCTTGCCGTAATTGATTTAGCTGACCATCTCTGTACTGTTATTATACCATCTCCTTGTGCGTACTCGATGAAGCTGAATAATTGATTGACTACGAAGTTTAATGGGCTGCCAACGTATTGTTTAAGTTAAATCTTTAGAGGTCTTTATGGCTCTTCAACTTAATGAGTTTGTATTTCCATCGTTCATAATCCTATTTTCGCATTTTCTTAGCTAAATTTCTTCGTAGCAATTGAAATTGGACGCTGATCAATGACTAAGCACTTCTCCTTCTTATTGCTACCAAATTTTGATCCTGGCTTGGTCATTGTTGGTAGGCGTAATATGCTGCAGAGCGTTTCCGACAAATTCGTAACGTTGCTTCACTTGCAAACATTTAAAATAAAAATTGAGATTTCGCTTGTAGAAGCAAATTCTCTTACTCCGGACTTATGTTTGCA
>LQNS02000231.1:6100899-6112979 GCA_001587735.2 Parhyale hawaiensis
TTACATAGTGTTTTCAGAGTATGCATCAGAGTGCAACACCATCACTGAGCATCACCCTTCGCCCCTCCCACTGTGGCCTCTGACCTGCCACGCCATTGGCTGCCTTGAGACTGTACTTGCTGAAAGGTTCAGGAAAAAAAAATTCGCGGCCGGGTACACTATTGAATGTAAATAGCATCAGTACCGGCTGCAGTGTCAGGGAGGTACGATTCGACAACTATGACGCAGGCATAATTATTCACCGCAACAGAAAGCAAGAAATATTTTCAGGCTACACCAAGTCAGCGTTGCTGTCATACTAAACACTAAAACGGGCATGCACGGAAGAGTTACATTACACTGCGTAACTACTAAAACGCTGCAAATGTTAGGGCTTGACAAGGGAACGGAAAAGATAGACTACAACACTATCTTTTTATCTACTTTCTGATGCAAAAACCAAGGTCTCGTGTTACCGAGTGCGAATCTTTAGTAGGGCGCATGGGAGGCGAATTATTTGGGACAAACTCCAGAATTGGCGATAAAATCTCTGGCTCGGGCCTCCAAGACGCANATAGACTACAACACCATCTTTTTATCTACTTTCTGATGCAAAAACCAAGGTCTCGTGTTACCGAGTGCGAATCTTTAGTAGGGCGCATGGGAGGCGAATTATTTGGGACAAACTCCAGAATTGGCGATAAAATCTCTGGCTCGAGCCTCCAAGACGCATTAGTTGAGCCATGACAGCTACAGGACTGCTGCAGAGAGCCTCGTGTCGACCTGCCAGGCGACAGGTCAAAAGCCTGCAGGCGCATGCATTAGCTTTCAGACACAGCGA
Source organism: Parhyale hawaiensis (assembly GCA_001587735.2). Lineage (NCBI taxonomy): Eukaryota > Metazoa > Arthropoda > Malacostraca > Amphipoda > Hyalidae > Parhyale > Parhyale hawaiensis. Next base: position 6,101,720 of record LQNS02000231.1, read on the forward strand.
AGGTCCTGGGAGAAATTCAAATGTAGCCTGTCTTGCGAGAAATTCGTTCTATGGTCTGTCTGCAGAGACGTTCGAATTCAGGAGCGACCGATGGCAACTTCAGTCCAAAGTGCCAATATATGTCGCTGGAAAGGGTGGTTCAGTGTGCACCTACATTACTACTAATACTTACATCGGCCGCCAGTAGTGGAGTCATTAGAGTTCAAGCTTAATAAATAGTTACTTTACAGAGCACAAAAAAGTTAAGTAAAACTGGAGATTGAATTTACATTTTGACATGGGCATAACAGGTCGTCGCTTGCCTTTTGATGAATACTTTTGGCCCGAACCATCAAAATAGCCGGTGTATTATATATAGTAAGGCTATGTCCACTAGACGAAAAAATAACGATGCTTATAAATTTCCCCTAATTTTCAGAGAGCGGACTTCAAAATTGTGTGAGAAACAAATTGGAAAATAGAGAGGTACAGAAGTACACAATACACATTTTTATAATGCTAATAGAAGTGCACAATCTTACCTCATGCAGCAAAAGTTCAAATTCAGTTCAGAGGCTTCTAAAACATTTCATTTTAAACTTTTGCGTTCCAGTGTATCTGAGTAAAAAACGACAAGGATTGCCAGTAAAAATGTCAAGACCAAGCGTTTGCTCGTCAGGTCATACACTCATAAAGTAGCGGCTAAGCTACAAGGAACGGAACAACTTATATTAAAAAAAAAAATTATTTGAAATGCTTATAAGCACATTTATAATATTATCATAAATTATACGTGAAGTATGTATGTCTGAATTGCATAAAAGATTTTGCATTTATCTTTAAATGTAAATAAAATCTTCAACCTAAACCCAAAACAGGCACATTTTGCCCTGGCCAAAGTGAATTAAGGTTTAAATCAGAAATTCTAAAACGCCACCGATTATTGGTATAATATTAAAAAAAATGCAATATTTAGTGAGTTTTCCTTCATTTGATGACTTCATTGCATTTTCGAATACACTATTTGCATAATACACTATTAATATTATAATGCAAAGGTTGTTAGTGATCTTTTTTCATTCTCCCTTCAGAATATCCCATTAATCACCTGGACTTGTGAGATTTCTGTTCTGAGCTTTTTCCAGTTGAGCTTCCAGATATTCTCTATTCGGCTAGGGTTTGGAATTTGTTGGCGGCATCGGCTTTTTGTCGTATTAGCCTGCAGGCGTTTAAGTCAGCTGTTAATGGTTTTTTGTTGGATTTCCTTTGGCAGCGTTTTGGGCTTCCCAGTGTTGCAAGATGTTTCATTTGGGTTGTATTACCTGTCCGTGGGAGCTCAAGCGTGAAGTTTTAATAATAATAATAACCACAGGTGTCAAGCTGACAGGCCTGTAGTTGAATGCCTCACTTCTGNCTCTTTCATAGCTCTCTCATGTATTTTCCTATTCCATGGGATGAGAACATTAAACAAAAAGTTAGGTAACTGAGAATAGCATGCTGGCTAAAAAGTTTTTCATAAATATTAATTATGAAATCCTCACCCCTATTAATTAATTAATTAATGCTGGCATTAATTTTTTCTCGTGTAAGTGAACAAGTGGACCAACTCCTGTTGAAAAAATCCTCACCCCCACCATCACACACCCAGCTTTATTTTCTTCACACACTAAGAAAATGAGTGTTCACCATTTGTACGTCTCGTATGCACTTTGCTGTCAGTTCCGAACAAGATGACTTTAAATTTATCACTGAAATGAATCATATTCTATTGTTCAGCTGTGTATACAATACGCTCTGTGGCGAAGTCAAGACGGACCCCTTAATTTTTCTTTTTTAAATCATACGTGTGCAAGGTGGAACACGAGATAACAATTTTTCCTAATGTACCCAGCGAGAAACAGTTTTCTTTGAGGTTGCCTTTCCCGTTTGCACATAAAATTTAAGATATATACAGCTGTCTCGAAACAGAGTATTAAAGACATTGGAACGATCAATCGATGTTCCCATTTAGAACTCATTTAAGGCCTACCGGTCTTTGGCCTTGATTTAAGTGTCTTCTCAGTCTTAAGTCTACTGATTACAGGATAAGCAACACTTTGACCTTCTTACGAAACAAAAGATTTGCGAAATTGACTTTCATTCTTTACGATTAGCTAAAATGAGCTGTTTTTTCTTCATGAGTTAAAACTTTACGTGCCGTTGCCGTCATATTGTTTGAAAATAGTTCAAAATAACATTTGGCAGCTGTCTTGTATAAATTAAAACTATCAATTCAGTTGTTTGAAAAAACAAATTGATCATTACATTGATTGTAATAATTAACTCCGCCAAGGAGGTTATTTTTTATTCGTGATTGTCTGTCTGTCACCAAGATAACTCAATAAGTTCTGAACCGATTTGGACGAAATTCACAGGGATTGTTAGGTATGTTAGGTGGAACAGATGATCACTTTTGGTGAAGATATGTCTATCCGTTTGTTTGTTTGTTAGTTTGTCTGCCTCATTTTTCTCAATGCCATAATCCAAATAGATATGAATTGATTTTTATGAAATTAACATGAGTTGTTTGGCATAGTACAAAGAGTAAATGACCAAATTTTGGTAATGATCCATTTTTTCGCTCGTTCGTTTGTCACTGTTTTCAATTTTATGCTCGTTAGCACAATAACTAAAAATGATGAATGATTCTTTATGAAATCTATAGGGTTTGTTAGTTATGTTAAAAGACATAAATGATTAATTTTTGGTGCAGATCAATTTGTTCGTTTGTATGTTTTACTCATGTTTGTCATAACGTTTGTTAGCAGTATAACTCAAAAAGTTATGAACGGATCTTCAAGAAAATTGCACAAGCTGTTATTACTATCAAAAAACAAATTATTAGATTTTGGAGTTTATACAAAGAAAATTATGGTTTCAGAGCCAATTTGAATTGATTGCTACCGTTGCCTCGCTTGGCAGAGGCATGCGCTCTCGGAGTGCTCAAGTTCAATAGTGTTCCTTCACCTCTGATCATGGCAAAATGAGCACTTTTTTGTTTTTAAATTGAACATTTATTTACAGTTGAAGATATTTGTAAACTCCTTATAGGTAATTCATATACAGTATCTGTGGTGAAGTCTTATATTGTGAAAATTTTATAAATGTTTAACAAAACATTGCCAGCTATAAATACCAGTGTACCCGGCCATGAAAAATGACAGTAAAGAATTTATGATGATACGCTTTCATCGATTATAAGTTTGTTACTAATATGCTTATGTAGGATGCACTACCAACTTTAAGGAAAAAAAAAGAGATGAGCGTGCTAGGCCTAAATTCTGCTGAACAACGCAAGCCTTTCCTTCGGCGATACACTGAAAAGCAATTCTTTCTAATCCCGCAGTCGGCATCGCTCTTAATAAAAATTGAGCTGTGTATCCATGATACTCGGTGATGTCATAGAAAACAAACAAACAAATATCATTTATTATCTCGTATACAGGGTACAATGGATACACCTATCGAGTTTTTTTTTTTTTGCCCTACATCTAGAACTTTGAACATCCAGTTGTGTGAAGAGCAGGAGAAGCAGTCCGTACTGAGAGTCAATTTAGGATCCCTGTTGAAGCAAGAACCTAACTTGGTAAAAATTATTTGCTGCCAAGAAATCCTGGTGTTCTTTACCCACCTGCTGACCACTGAAGATATTTTGAATATCTTGCCCATTTGCTCCGATGATAAGGTAGTCAATAAGAGCATCAGCATGAACTGAGAGCAGCTGAAGTTTGGATGTAAGAAAACACCAAGAGAGTACAAATCACGAGGCAAGAGAGTGCAAGGAGAATCTGTATGAATCTTCATTGATTGGATGTCAACGTTAACAAAGCAAAAACTGCCTTCAGATATAAGTTTGCCATTATCTGCAACCTGGTCTATTTTTACCTCAACTATTACTAGTGAAGCGTGATAAAATGACCAGAGCCTCAACTGAGCCTAATTTTTGTCAATCTGTTTTCTTAATGCCTGACAAAAATTGGTGATGTAACTAAATTAATAAAGAAACAAATATACGGTACAGATAATACAAATCGGCCTTTCTTACAGTGTATTTTACATTTGAAATTGGTTGTTCCATTTGCTTGTATTTGGGCCACTACTTTATAAAGCCACTAATAATTCGGCAACTCTTGTGCCACACATAGCTTATGAAGCTTAATTTGGCGGATATGCTTATTCACGTATTCTCGCTATAATTACTCATAGCATGCGATTGAGCACAGGGTAAAATTCTTGCGAGAAGAACAGAATGCATCAACATTCCAGACACTGCAAGGGCCTTTAACAACCACCTTAAATTGAATCTCTTGGGTTACTTGCTTGCTAAATAATCCTGCCATTGATGTTAGCAATTGTCTGAGGTGTTTACTGAGCCTGAACACACCTAACTGCGCTAGCGGACCACGACATAACATCGGTACTTACTGTAAGTGTACTGCACCAAAGTGCTCGTATACGGTCCGGTGTGTAATGATCCTGCTAACGGTACACGCTCCATTCATTTTACCGACGTCATGTATTGCTCACACTTCGGATCACGTACGTAATGAATTAAAGAAGGATTTTATTTGTGATGATGGGTACAGCCTATTAAAATCTTGGTAGATTATAGGCATGAATTAATAACTGTAGCTACTAGAGAAAATCGAGAAGTAGGTTGAAAGGCACTTTAGTCAGGAGAGAACAATAAAAACTAAATTTAATAAATGTAACGAACTTGATGAATACTTTGGTTTCAGTGTATGTAGGCTGGCAGTAAATTTACAGCGAGAGCAATGAAAATATTGGCCCGAAAGGGATCGAATTTCAGCATATTGCACGAGGCATTTACATTGAAATATATCCTATACGAAATTGATCCACCGTACATCATATACAATTCAGCAGATCGTATTTACTCAAAAATCCTCTAACTGATATTTTTGTCGGAGCCGAGCAATCTCTTCAATAAAGATAAAACAAGCGGGACGTGCGGAGCCCAACATACTTCCCCTCTCTTATGCGTCCATCTCCACAAATATCAAGCAAGAGAAATTGTTGGCTGACCTTGTTGCCACTTGGATAATTGGCAGGGTGGGAGGGAGGAAGGTCTCTGCCTGGCACACCCATGCAATGGTGCAAGGTTATGCCCGGAGCCTCCAGGCACCGAGGCAACATGGAAATTGGCGCATTGGACCAGCAGGGCCTAGGCAAGTTACTCGAGACGGTCGCCATGAGCAAACCGTGCATTCCTAAGTAAACTAATGGGACCCCATCACACACACACTTGCTTTGTATGCATGGCATTTTCCATAAAAAGAAACATCTCTTCCTTAGCCGAGCGTTCGAATGCCCAAAGCAATATATACGCTTACTTCATGTCGATAGAATGGTTCTGAATCGTATTAAAATTTAAATATCCGTGATGTCAAGCAGTTTGCGAGGCAGAGTCAAGTAAATAGACATTTTAGACGCAAAAGAGAGGCAGCCTCGGCACAGAGGCAGGACGCTGCGGCACTGGGGCGACATGAGGGGCAGTTCCTCTCACGGCCTACGAGCCCCTTTGCATCACTTATGCTAAGTAACGAGGTCTATTGATGTGCTTCATAAGGTAAACACTGTCTCCTTGTGCTTGACCTCTGAGAGGGCGGCACACCGCGGTGGACCGCCTACTGTATACGGGACTCAGGACCAGGCAGGACACACTTCTTTAGCATCATGGTAATCTCGTTATTTATTGTGTTAGGTACGAAAGAGAACGAGATGCCTGCACACTACACTACCAAGCTCCCACGTTAGAAACTTTTGACGCTGGTTTTCGAAATTTAGGATTTCTTTCTGCGTTAACTGATGCTGCATCGTTGGAAGAATAAGCGAAAAACCCAACGCAATATAACTGAAAATGCATTCTAATCTTTGGTACTGCGGAAACTCATTACGCTTCATTGTTTTTTCAACTTGCATGTTCATAACGATAAACTTAATAACGTCATGTGCTACCCGTACCTGAGTAGGTTGAGTATAGAACTAGCGTTGTATTACAAAATATTAAACGATCTTCAGAGAAACCGATTTTCATTGTGGATTCTCACTGCACCACAGGAGTAATTGGAAAGCGAGTGCTTGTCTTCAGATCGTGCCGTGTTAGCTCGGGGACTCCACGGCAGTAACATTCAAATGTAGCAGATATTAGCTAGATTTAGTTTCCACCCAGTATCTAGGCCAAAAATGCAATAAATTGCTTTCAAGTCAAATCCCTCAGTTCGACCCCTCTAATTTTTGCTACGACTGTAGAACGCAATTATAAATAATTACAGCAGTGCGTAAGCTGACATCAAACGAAAGCTTCCGTAACTGCAGCAGCTAAAAGCAACATGTATTTAAACTTTGGGTCATCACATGAGGAAATAAGATGCTTAGAATCTGTCGCTAACCAGTCACCATAACGTTAGTAACTGCTGAACGTAGGTGCTCGTGCGTTCTTACCTTAACATGGGCATACCGGTAACAAATCCGCTCAGATTTTGACCCTAATTTCTATGTCGTTGACATTGATATTCCGATAGAGGGTTTCGACAGTTATTCTTCCTCACGATAGTGATTGCTTTACTTAAACTGAATGTTTATGGTGCTTAAGGCAGCTACATAATGGAATGAATTTCTAAATGTTTTGTCTCGTGGTTCATCTAGAAATGGTGGCCCGCAGCTTCTAGCACCCGCAGCAATGCAGACATATAACGTCCTCATATCGCCTGCACAGCCGTGGTTGCTCGTTTATAAGGGAAATCTACAAGCATTTAATTTGGTGCAACTACGACCTTAATCACCTCCTGGTTGTTATAGGTATATATAGTTGTTGAATAGTTTTCTTACCATTAGCATTTTAGTACACAGTCTGAGAGTCAACGTACATTTGTTTCTCCACCTATACGGAAAGGTTTATATGTTACGACGAAACCCTTTGACTCGCAGGTTGTAGTAAACCCAACCAGTTTGTCGAAGTATTATCGCCGCCTGGATTGCTTATATGGCCTTATTTTGGCACTTACGAGAACCTTTACATAAGTTTTTTTTTCCATGTGACGAACAAAAAGTCCGTGACCTGCAAGTTATAGCATACGCAGCCATTCAACAAAAGCTATTCGTCCCCATAATATTCTCACTGCCAGGCTCGCTTGTTTAGCTCCATTTAGGCACCTACGGGAACCTTTACGCGAATGTCGGCCCATGTCACAACAAAACTCTGCAGTGACCTGCAGGTTGTAGCAAACACAGTCATTCACACGCGCTGTCTACTTTGAATGCCAGTCGTTGGCGCCGCTAGACACAATAAGTTGGCCCGCAAACAAGCCCCCTGGCACCATCTACCTTTGTTTATCATCGGTGAGGCTTTTGGCGGGCAGAGCGACGGCCCTTGGTAAATGCTAAAGAAAGGTCGACTCTTGGGTGATGGCGCCGAGTTACTGGCCTCCACTTTAGCTTCCTTCGCTGCCTTTCCTCAATTTTTGCGTGAAATAAAAGCCGTCTTGGAAGCCAGGATTTGTGAATATTTTTCTCTCAATCAAACTGTAGAAGACAATGCACAATAATTGCTTATTGAAAATTGAGCCAATTGCGCACGTGCAGTAACCCATATAACACAATGCATTGACTAGTATAAGAACTCCGCTAAGGATACTCAACGAGGAATTCATAAAAGATAATAAAAACCAAATGGGACCATGTCACAACTTTTAGCTCATTAATATTTCCTCGCACAAAAATATTTAATGACTGTCAGTAATAAACATCTAAGTCAAAGACATAAGAGCTACAGATCCATCGCAAATGATAAGAATTCTAAGATTGGAGTGAAATTAAGTACTCGTAACCTAAAGAAATGCCAAAATCTGAGCTATTAGGTCATATATTTTGTAAGCTTCGAAGGTAATCTAGAATGGACTGTTAACGCAAAAATCAATGGTAACAAGCCATTGAGTCGTATTCAGAAAGAAAATGTTATGATTATACTTGCAAAATAAGTTGTTTATGCGTTCATACAAAAATTTTCAAGCAAAAAACCTTATACCCGCATAGAAGTAAATAGTTATACAAAAACAAGACCCTATACACCAAATGAAGAGCATATGCTTCAAGGCTGAGTCTGCTCGTTAGCAGACTTCAGTTAGAAATTAAAGACTATTTTGTCCGATTCTCAGCACAGTGGCACATTTTGTGGATGTGAAGCATGTTAATTAACCCTACAAAGGGAGACCCCTAGCGAGGTGATATAATGAGAGAGGTGCGGTGCAATGTACCGCAACTTAATGAATTGCTTATAAATTCATTTATTAATTGGTATTTCGCATAAAAAATCTACAGAAATACATTTCAGAAATTCGTACATGAGTTGAGACACAATTAGAACTAGAGCACTCTGAGAGCGAATACCTCCGCCAAGCGAGGCAATGGTAGCAAAAAATTCTAATTGGTTCTGAAACCATGATTTTCTTTATATAAACTCCAAAACCTGATCATTTGCGCCTTTTCACAGTAATAAAAGCTTATGCAATTTTCTTGAAAATCCGTTCATAACTTTTTGAGTCATGCTGCTAACAAACGTCATAACAAACATGAGTCAAAAATACAAACAAGCGAGCCGATCTGCATCAAAATTTAATCCTTTATGTCTTTTAACATTACTAACAACCCCTATAAATTTCACAAAGATCCATTCATTGCTTTTGAGTTATTGTACTAACAAGCACAAAATTAAAACAGTGAAAAACGGATGAACGAACAAACGGATCGTTACCCCAAACTTTGGTCATTTACTCTTCTCTATATACCTAACAACTCATGTGAATTTGATACAAATCCGTCCATAATTTTCTGAGTTATGGCATTCAGAAAAAATGAGGCAGATAAACAAACAAACAAACGGATGGACGGATCTTCACCAAAAGTTAATCTTCTGTTCCTATTATACATAATAATTCCTGTAAATTTCGTCAAAAGCCGTTGATAACTTTTTCAGCTATCTGCGTGACAGACAGGCAAACATACAAACAGACAGACAAAGAGACAGAAAGACAAACAGACAGAGAGATAAACCCGACGAAAACATAGCCTCCTTGGCGGAGGTAATAATTAATTTAATGGTAAATTATAGTAAAACACGATAATATAGATATTTCTGAGAGAACGGTAGAAAACATACAACCATATATATTTTATACGACAACAGTTACAGTTTACTCACCAATGCAGGCAGCGTGCATGTTTTGCTGGAACTTTGGGGCGCCTGCTGTGATGCAGGGACTGTACTGTCACGTACGCAGTACAAGCAGTGTACTATGAGTGTACACAGCGATATTCATACAATGATACAGTAAACAATAGACTGCGACTGCACTGATGTAGCCTCATTTAGCTGATGTGGTCATATTTATTGTAAATAGTGTGTATAAAGCTTCGTTGTCTATCAGTACCTAAAACCCTGGAATGAAGTTACATGCAGATACACACACACACAAAAAAAAAAGAAGTTGAAACGTACGGCGCTGCCGGCCGTACGACAGTAGGGTGCGGTGCACTGCACAGCAGGTCGCCCTTTGTAGGGACCATTTTTCATAAAATTTAGGGTAATTTCACTTATGTATGATATTTTCACTTAATTTTTTACACAAAATATGGAAAATATCATTTCAAGAAAGGTCACAAGTTTCCAGCAACTCAATAGAAATTTGAAAGCAATAAAACTGTTGCTTTCTGCAGGGTGCGGTGCACTACACCGCCCCCACAGCAGCAGCATGTCATGCAAGCCTGACTCATGTGCTCGAGGTGCCGAGTTCAAGCGACAAGCCTGTCTCGGGATTTTTGTCGCGTAAGGCACGCTGAGTCGGCAATTGTTTGGTATGCGGAAGCTGGGTGGGGCACCTGCCTGACCAAGAGTGGAAGGCTGAGGGGAGGGGGGCGGGCTCGGGTCGTTGAACCTTCCGTTGCAGCGCCATAGTTCTTAGCGAGCCGTGGTCGGTTGCAGCTATACTTTCTCCTCTCTGGCCAGTTGGCCTATATCTGCAGCACGAACCAGTGCATGTGGGTTTCTTAGGCAAAGGTACAGTCAAAGCTGACTTTATCTTTACATTTAAACATTGCATGTCCCGCTTACCTACAGGTGAATGTGATTTTAAGATGTCATTCCATGTTTAAGAAAAAATGTACAGTGGTTTGTGGACAGATTCTTAGGCACCAATGAAGGGAAGGTGCCTCGAAGATATGTTTACGTTTTCTTAGCGATCCTGGCTATCAAAAACGTATCAGCCTAGAACTTGGTGTAGCCAAGCAACGGTTTCACGGACTGTAAATACAGTTGTTGATAGTATAATTACCTCATCCAAGGAGGTTGTTTTCGTCGAGTTTGTTTGTCTGCCTCTGGGTATATGTGTATCTGACTCCAAGATAAGTCAAGAAGTTATGGACGGATATTTACGAAATTAACAGAGATTAGGTATGTTAGGAGGAACAGATCATTAACTTTTGGTGAAGATTCGCTTATCCGTTAGTTGGTTTGGGTGCCTCTTTTTTCTCACTGCCTTAACTCAACAAGTTTTGGACGAATATTGAGGGAATTTACACGAGTTGTTAGGAATGCTGCGAAGAGTAAATGGCCAAATTTTTTGCGACGATCTGTTAGTTTATTTGTCTGTCTCTATTTTGTTTTATGATTGTTAGCAAATGAACTCAATAACTTTTGAAAAAAATATTAAAAATTTATAGGAATTGTCAAAAATGGTAAAAGACATAACTGATCAAATTTTAGTGAAGATCGATTGGTTCGTTTGGATGTTTGACTAATGTTTGTTAAAATGTTTTTAGAACATAACTCCTGAACTTACGGACGAATCTTCAAGAAATTTACAGTACCTTTTATTACGGCTGAAGCACACGAATGATCAAATTTTGGTGCTGAAAGGAAGAAAATAAAAGTTTCAGAACCAATTTAAAATTTTTCTTAACGTTGTTTTGCTTGGCAGAGGTATGCGCTTTCAGAGGGCTCTAGTTCCTCATACGAATGAATGCATAAAGTTTCCCACTACCGACAGAGAAATAGCAGGTTCTAAACAGTTTTGGCATAAAAGGTATACGTTTCTGAGAGCTATCGCTGTCGTCGATTGTACTCACATAGGATACTGGAACCAAAACTGCATGGAGATGAGTGCATTAATAATCGAAAAGGTAAGTCTACTCTGAATGTTGAAGCTACTTGTAATTCCAAAGAAAT
>LQNS02000231.1:6114423-6125414 GCA_001587735.2 Parhyale hawaiensis
ATCAACTATGCCTTATTTATCCTCTCTAATAGTGCAAGCGCAAGATGCAGTTGGATGGATTGCTCGACTTGTGGAAGGATGGTTGGTTGGATCTATGGATGGAACCACAAACTCAATAATATATTGTAAAGAATAAAAATGTTTACACTGCTTTAAACCTTTTAAATTCTTTAGGAACATGGTGTCCAATGTGTATTGTACAATATTCAGTTCTGTCTAGAGTTATGCAAAAATGGTGAAGCATGGCAGCAAAGTATCGTAGAAATTATCCACGCTGTCGCTCCTAACTAGTTAGAATGGCGAAACATGAACAAGGAATGTCTTTTATTGAGCTGGGAAGACATTTGTTGTAAGCTTGCGTGCAAGTGACACCTGTTTGTTCTACACGCATCACAACCTGGAGGATTATGGCTTACAACACACGAGCGAGTTTTTCATGTCCGCCAGATGATTATTGCGTTGGGTTGTGCTCCGAAGCGGAGAATTACACAGACCGAGTGGTTCTCTTTATTTCATCGACATACTAACCCGACATAATTCGTGTTAAATTAACACATTTCCTCTTTTCCTGTGTTTCATTAAAACGTCTTAAGATGCGGAGCATCTAAACGCATATTACTGAAATTCTGCTGATGGCTTCGTGGAACTAATTGCTGTAATGGCAAATATCTTTGTTTTGGGTATCCACAAAGTTATTCTAAGATAATACTGTAGAAGAACTAAACTTTTTAATACCTGAATGATTTACGTTCAAAGTACTGTACTCAACCCTAGATATTAATTGTAACGCTATTGCTAAAGCGAAGTCTAACTCTACCCCAGGCAGCAAATGGTGAAAAGAGACACATTATTTCGATGTATTCAGTAAGCTAGACGACTTAATTGCGCTAAAGTATGAAAAATGAAAGGTTTACAAATGATATTCATACATTTTTTTTAATAATTCATAAAACTTTTAAGCCATTGTATGTAAAAAGAGGAAGTTGTTTTGATTGCAAATATAAAATAACGTTGTTCCAGCATAGTTTTGTAACTTTGTATTCATTTGTTTCACATACAATGAACACAAACATTTCGTAAGAAACTCAAACAGTATGGTAATGTTTTTCTTTATAACTATATTAATTAGTACACGTTTAAGGTATAGTTGGTGGTCACAGGCAACCCCAAATTATTTACATTGCCTATATTACTCGCCGTGTTTATTTTTTCATCACATGTTATCCTTTCAAACTTTGTGCTGGGAGGGTGGAGTAACAAGCAAGAGCTACAAAAAGAATTAAAAAAAAATCAAATTGGGGTTACTGGTAACCTGCTTTACCTATCCAGTGTTAATATTCATCAGGAATAATAGTTTCTGGGCACACGAGTATGAGTGGAAAGATGATTATATTCTGTTGACCACATCACTAGTGATTTCAAGTCATTATATTACTGAAATTCTGAAACCTTTGCAAGCATATATCATCAGCTGCCGATGATAATCAATTCATCTTAATTGAAATGTCACATGGCAATTGAAACATCAATATCAGTTTCTAGGAATACTGGGATTTTACACCAAAAACTTTTGCAAGTACAGTAAATGCATGTTAATGAGCATTATTTTTATTTTAAATTCGACCAAAAAATACACGAATTTTTATAGATATGGAACTCTCTATTTTGGAAAACAAAGAAAGAAACAAATTTTGAATATTTGATATCAATGGAGAAGAATTTTAAGTTTCTCACCCACATTTAAGCTTATCAGCTCAATTAATTTAGTCTCAAAAAAATTAACACACGCGATTTACTAAACACTTTGGCATGCATATTTCTATAACTTTGCATAATATTATAGTCATGCAAAGTGGCAATATAATTACATCATATGAAAAGAACTAATGAGTTGTGCTTCATTATGAGTAGTTTAATCTTCCCGTTCTGTAAATTATGGCATATACCACATGACACACTAGCAGTACGCATAGCATAAAGCCAAAATTATGTGTTCACAAAATAGTACGGAAATAACACCCATACAATATTTTATCACAAATCAAATCATAACATGCCACTCCGAAGACATTTCTCCAACAATGTGGGACCATATTCCTGAAGGAAAGTTTCACGTGCACCGTATCCGCAATATTTCTGTACAGTAGTGATCAAAATATAAAGCTCGGATCAATAACAAATTTCTAAATATTCATTGCTTGAAATATGTATTACTTGTGTACGTATAAAATTTTCACAAAATATTCTTAGGATTTGTAGGTATAAATTTCATATAAGTATTTTACATTTATCTTTAAATATAGAAAAAATTAACCAACAACACTGCATATTTTACCCTGCCCAAATGTTAGAGGAAGGAAGTGGAATTAACCCGATCAGTGTAATAATATTCATTACACGTATGTACAAAAACTTAATTGATGTTTTGATTTATTCGCGACAATCAAAACAACATCATCTATAGTATTAATAGCGTTGTTCCTTCGTTCGTTCCTTTCTTCGTGTATTACGCGTGTGTTAAAGGATAGGGGAAAATTCAACCTCTAAGAAGCTCTGATTTCGCTGGAGGAAGTTCAATCACAGCTGTTTTCCTTCAGCTCGCACTTGAAAAAAATTTCAGTCAGTTTCGAAGCAAAGACATGAAGTTCATTTTGCACGTATCATACCTACCATGATATGAAATTTCATTTCTTGTAATATTCACGTTGCTGGGGTTGCATAACGATCTAAATATGGGAAACTCCGATTGTAGCCATAATACGGTTCAAACGAAGTTGTTCTCAACTGAATCATTCTAAACTGCATTTTTCAAGTGCAAGTGCAATGTTTAGAGAAACGACGCAAACTAACAAAAAAAAAGTACTTTCAGCGACATAAATCATTTTTTAATAGGCTGAGTTTAGTATTATGTAGGCAGGCTATCGCACATCAACGTTAAAGCAGCCACGGGTCCCGCAGTAGAAGTGAAATCACCAAATACACCGATAACAAATCGAAACGTTAAAAATACGAAAGTCTAAATAATGTTATCTTCAGGCGATGAGAAACAAAGGATAGCCAAGGCTTGTAAATATAGCAGAAAAGTAATGAGAAAAGTACCTCTTAATAGCGAGATTGCTGTATTTGCTTAAGTTTTCTTTATATCTCTATCATGATATACAAGGCAAAAATTTCGCTGATAAAATATCTGTGAGATCCACCACTGATATAGTGTGTAAATATGTTGTGCATGTACAGGGTGACTTAGGGCGCGGGCACGCCTACGTAAAAGCAGCATTGCCACGGAAATCTTTATCTTATTGTACATTGCCATGTCACTAAAAAGAATATCTAAGGTTTCAGTCGTTTCTGGCAGTTTGTACCTTATGGCGGGCAGCAGCGGCCAAGCTTTGGGAATATGTACCTCCTACTTTTGAGTTAGTTTAGAGTTGCAATGATGCATAGCTTTAGCGTGACTTTCAAGCGCTATTGCAGTAGTCACGGCAGCGTGATGGCCTAAGCAAAAAGTTAAGTGGCTGAGCAATTATTGCGATAGTGTGCCCACACTATTAGGGATGGACTTCCTACGCGTTAGAAGATTGAACCACTTCACGTTCTTGGAACAGATGTTTCTGCGCGCATGATAACGGTTCAATCTATTAAGAAACATCGATTGCAAAATGTATGTACAGTTGTAAATTGAAATTCAATTGTAATTAAAAGACAAAGTCCAAAGTAAGCACGTGGCCCACGCTGTAGCGGAATAGCTGCCACGGCTCGGAGTTTTTGAAGACGATAATGTTAGATACTATAAGTCGAAGCTGCAAACACAGCAGCGCAAGGGGAAGGACAGGGAGCAACGTTACAATGTTTCGACTCTCGTGTGCAGCCCACTTGAGGTTTGACGTAGTTCGTTTGGATTAAGGAATAGGCGCTATTCATTGGTAGGTTAGGTGGAGAAGCTGCATTAGGTCGAACTAAATTGAGTTATAATAGCGTAGGTTAGGATTCGTTCATTATAAAATGTGAGGACCTTACCTAACCGACCGAAGAATTTCCACTGGTCTCGCTAGTACAGTAAGAAACACCGTCGTGTCTTTGTATGCTTATAAAATTCTTAAATTTGCACCATTGTACACGCCCGTTAAAAATGACTGGGAAGAATTTGTGCTACATCTCTAACCCTTAACTGCCTGAATTATAATTTAATCATGGAATATCTTTTTTCATTGGTGTTTGAAGTTGCTTGAGGTTCATAGATGACAGATCTATAAGCGTTTTATAAAAAAATATACATGGAATAAAATAAATTTGTGTTCCAGATATAGTGTCCATATCTGGAAAAATCGGCATATATTTGATACCATGACCTACTGAATGTGCATAAAATCCCATTATATACTTACTTTTTTACTAATTACTCCTTTAATTTACAGCGCTAGCTCCGAGGCTCTTCTATAGTTTCTGTACAACCATTAGATCATCAACATATGCGAGCATACTAGAAACTGGGTCAAATAAATAAATTCTGATGATCATGATGTCCTAGACCAAATTACATGTATACTTTTGGTGCTAATGGAGATAAATAAAGTATTTTGTTGTAAAATTTATGTTTCTCCGTACCTAATCATGACAATAGTTGATGGAAAGCTTGTTGTAGCAGGCTAGATGTAATAAAATGTTGATAAAATGTTTTAAGAACCAAGTGAAGAAAGTAACACGGAGTCCTGTGAGGAAGCCAGCTTCTTAAAATGGTGGTTGCTGAAGTACAAGAACCACGTAGTAGGGTTGAACCTGTCAGTAGTACTATGAATCCTATAATTTCTCCCGAGGCAAGAGAGTAGTAAGAAGAACCAAACAATGGTTACATACACAATCAAACAGCGAATATTGCACAATAATTCCCGTTCTTCAAGAAGAATATCCAATTATTCATATCGTATTATGCTTTTATATCAAGTGAGTACATCAGATGCTACTTTCTTGATGAATGAGATAGAAAACCAGTTCTACTTGTATTCTATTGAGCAAGATCCAAATAAACCTTTGAACCAATCAAAAGAGTACACCTAACCACCTCTCAAAATTTACGGCTTGATCGTGTCCATACCCTACGTTCAATTCTCTCGCTAATCTCTTGTCTCCGGTAGCTACCCACGGTAGCCGAAGACATTGCGCGCTGCACAGATGTACCGAGGTACCCCGGATCGATCCCCACACCAGGCGCAGTGGTGGCTGGTGGTTGAACCTTCCGTTTCGGTGCCTTAGTTCTTAGCAACCAATCGTCGGCTGCAGCGCACTAACTCCTCTGGGGCCAGTTGGTGTATGTCTGCCACACGAACCAGTGCGAGTGGATTTCCCAGTGGAGGGGGCAGTCAAAGTTGACTTTACCTATACTTTTTACCTTTACCGGTAAAATTTAAGGTTTTACTACTGGGAGGTGTATAACTACATGTAGTAGTTCTATATGGTTCTTACACTTCAATCACCACCACTCCTTCGGCTTGAAAGCTAGCTTCCTCACATTACTTCGTGTCACTCTCCTCACTCGGTTCTGAAGATAAAAGCATTTTATTTCATCTAGACTACTACAACAATTCCAATACGAACTTTTGCCATGATTAGGTAGGGAGAAATCTAGGTTTTATAACAAATTACTTTATTTATATCCATTAGCATCAAAAGTATATATGTAATTTGTTCCAGGACTTCATAATGTTCAGAGTTTCTTTATCCGACGCAGTTTCTAGTAAGCTCGCATATTTGATGATCTAATGGTTGTACGAGACCATAAAATAGCGTCAGGGGTAGCGCTGTAAAATAAAAGACTAATTAGTAAAGTAGGAAGCATATAAGGGGATTTTATGTACATTCAATAGGTCATGGTATCATATTTATGCCTATAGTTCCATATATGGATCACACATGGCTCCCTAGTAAGAGCCTGGTGTTCCATAAATGGAACATACATAAATAGGATGTTATAATGGTAACCAATATATATTTTACCGACCTAATATTTTATGCATATTGCTAAAGCAATCACTAACACACTCTAAAAATTCCACGTTACTAACTTCTTTAGTTTTTCATCCATGGATATGAATATGAAACGCTTTTGCAGTGATTTTCGAACAACACCTCCCCTCACAAACTTCACAGCGCTTCTGATGCGGGGTTGCGTGTATCGACGCCAAACGTGCTTAAAACTAGAGAAGAGTGTGTTCCGCATGCGGAGCACTCGACAGAATACCGATACCTCAATAATTATGCATTTTATTAACCATTGAATCCTGTGTTCCATAAATGGCGCATTCGGCCGTTAAGGGTTAAGGCGGGCCACACTTTCGTTAATACAACTACTAACTTATAAAAAAAAAGAGATGAGAATTCTTGGCTTCTTTTCCTCTTCCGACAAGGAGGAAAAATTAATTGCTTTTTGCGCTCAGTCATCACTCAAAAAACTGATTTCGATCCGGTAGTTTGTATACGCCAGGATACTATACATTTAGGTCGAAAAATTTTCGCTCAACGAAATGCTGTTTCGTCGACGAATCAAATTAAGTTAGAAGAATGAATGATGCAACGAAATTATCTTTGGGGAGAAACTTAAATCAGGATTAATGAGAGTACTGAAGAAAGTTTGAGATATCTTCATTGCTTTGATTTCAACGTGGACAGTGCTAGAAGTGCATTCAATTATATGGTTTCCGTATACTTTTGTCATTGTTTGCCACCTGGCTTTATGGAATAAGGATTGTTTCAGAGCTACAACCAATAATAATAATTCTTGAAGTTACAAGGATTTCTGATGCATTCCTTTACTTTCAGCCAGGACAAAAAGAGAAAAAAATATATGTATTTTGAGTAGAATATTTTTTAAAGTCATAGAGAAGTGTAAACCCTCATATATAAGTCATATATATATATATTTATGTTTCAGCTATATTTTGCAAAAATATTAAAACTATATATGCAAAACATTTCAAGTATAATGTTGAAAACAATGTTATTATTCCTTCCTCATATTTTGGTTACTACTGTATAATTATTATCTATGTCAATGTAGTGTTAATTTCTTTATTTCGGTGCAATTAATAGCATGTCTTGATTGAATAATCATTACTGAGTGCAACAATGTCAAATAAGATCTTCCAAGTTAAATATTTTCCGAAATTTGGGAGCACCTGTTACGCGGCACAGTAAGACTATAATGCTACAGCGGCCTTGCGAAACTATGGTCATTGGCGCGCCGTCAGGCGTAGTCTATAGTTAATCCTATTTGACCTGACTTAAAACAGCTATACAGTACTGGGTTGTGGGATTTATGCCAAAACAAAGTATACATCTTTATCTCTATGCTTATGTGCTAAATTTTAATTTAATATGCCCATAACTAGAAATATACAGTATTTACCGTACAATTCAATCAAGAAAAAATGAATTTTCGCAAAGTCTTTGAGAAATCTATCGTTGTCATATAAAAGACACGTGGCTGTCACCGTATGCGGTCAAGCGTCGTAGGAACGTCGCTAACAAGCAGCTCACGGCTTGGAATCTTCTGCGTCTCTGATCAAAGCGTCGCTCCAGCGGACTGAGCGGAGTTACGAGTTGCTTTGTTTGTGAAAAATTTTGAACGATGTTGCATTTACTGGATAATTTTGTGTTATTTCCTTATCTTTTCCGTGGGCTATTTTCACTACATGATGGAGGAATAGGTGTGAGTTCGTAAGGCTAAAATCAAAATATCACAATACACTACATAAGATGTAGCGAAGAAACCATTCGGTAAAAAAAAAATTCCAGCCTGGTATGATATGGTGAGCACCTGAAGCTGAATCATGCTTGGGAAACCAACCCTACTGTCTCAGCTTCCATACACTGGTGCCGGCCACACGCCTTCTATACGTACATAATAAAAATATTGTTTTAAGCGGCTGTGCGTAACTTAAAACAGCATTTTCCAATTTAAATTGTAATATGAATTTTTATCTCTCTTGTTATGGTTAGTTAGAGTACGATATATTACGTTCGTAACGAAATAAGGGTGCACACAGATAGCAGAATGCCGATTCAAAACACGCTTCATGCTGCATTAGTAGTATCTGAGTTCCATATGCCAATGATTTATGTAGTAGATTACATTTCCAATTCTCGGTTGGTGGAAATGTTCCTGAGTTGAACTGAACCGAAAGTCATAATGTCGCTGCGTTCAGAAAGCGCACTGCATTCCTGACAACGAGTAAGTTACTCAGTAGTCCCCGTGTTGATAATTCTCAGCAGCATTTTACTGTGACACTTGTTCATCCATCGGCCATAGCCTATCGATAAGCGCTGTAGTTTTGCAGTGCTTTGATAAAATTTATTTTGCTGACTCAACCATAAATTTTATTCTTTTGAGAGCGAGTGACGTTCGTCCAGATGTAGTGCTTAACTTGAGTATCTTTTATTATATATGTCACTGTAACCCACCAATTTAACAGAGGCAAGCACTGCCATACAGTTTACAACAACAGCGTCGCAGCAGCATTCGCCCAACTTCAGGTATTTATTGAATAGCTAGAAGCTATGGCAGTTCCACACCAGTTTAGCAATATTCTTCATTGATGTCTTAGATCCGTATCATCCTAATTTTCCCATACCATATATACTGAAAGAATCTGTGTAGATTCTACAGAACAGAAGCATTGTTCCCAATTATGATGCCCTCGGACCCGTGTCATGCAGACGACGGGTGAAATATATTCCCAGTCGAGAAGTGAATCTACTGCAAGAGACCTGGCAACAGTAGCAACTCAGATTTGAACTAGGTTCCTTCTCCTATTGAACCCCCGGAGTTGTATCCAGGATACCTTGAGGCTGTCCTAATATTCACATGTTTAATACTGACGAAAAGTTTTTGTTCGTACTAAGTAACTAAAAGAGGGATAAGCGGAATCTATAATCTAATACTAAGAATGACCGTCGTGTGGAGGCTCTGGTTGTCCTCTCAAGCTCCATTGAAAGTGATAGGCAGAAAATAGGCCGGGTTGCAGAAGATGGCAAACGTGTCTTAAGCAGGGACAGTTGAAATTCCAACAATGAAGATATCTCAGGCTTAGTCTGAATTGTACGAGTATTAGCTTCTCCAAACATCGAATCTACGGTAAAGTATAGGGCGACCTTATGTCTGAATGCACTTCTTGCATTGCCGAAGTTGAAATCATAGCACTGAAGATATCTGAAGCTTCCGTTGGCACTCTCATGCTTCTTGAATCGTAGTTCCTTCCCACAGATGATTTCGTTGCATGAGCTATTCTTCCCACTTTGATGCAATTGTCAACGAAACCGACGAAACATAAGTTTTCACTGGCAGTAGACAATTATTCCTTCTAGCTTACTGTTTTCTTCTGACGAAGCAGTTTTCTCTTCATAGGTCAAACTTCAAGCACCTCAAATGAAACAGATATTTGAGGTGAAAAGACGGTATCAACAGTATCTTTGCTATAGAGCGAACATATTGTATATAAGCTGCTATTTTGTTTAAGTTTGTTGGAGTGTTTTACTCAAGACGTTACTTCTGCCTGTCTATATAGAAGACCTAAGAATGACAGCACGACAAAGGATCAATGAAGAAAAGAAGAAAATTAAGAAGCAAAAAAGAGAAGAGGAGATTCCGCACCGGCCTAGAGGCATCAGGCAAACGTATAGGTTATTGCGTGAATGTTTCATGCACGGGTCCACTAGTATAATAATAACCGATGTGTATTTATCGGTTGGTTTGTTTATTTATTTAATGTTTATCCATTTTCTGTCACGCTTTAACAAAAGAGATAGACGGAAATTTGCCCAGGTTGGAGGCTATGGTCGTCCTCTCAAGTTCCACTGAAAACTGTTAGGTAGAAAATAGGCCGGGTTGTAGAAGATGGCAATCATCTTAATCAGGGACAGTTGTAATTCAAACAATGAAGACATAGCAGGTTTAGTCTGATTTGTGCGAGGATTAGCTTCTCCATACATCGAGTCTATGGCTAAGTATCGGACGACTTCAAGTCTAAATGCACTTCTTGCATTGCCGAAGTTGAAATCGTAGCACTCAAGATATCTGAAGCTTCCATTGGCACTCTCATGCATCTTGATTCGTAGTTTCTTCCCACAGATGATTTCGTTGTCTCAGCTAATCTCCCTAATTTAATTCAATGGTCGATGAAACAGCTTTCGCTACGCAAAAACCATTGGACCTGTATTATAGCTAGCCTACCGTATCCACAATACCGAAGTGGAGCTATTACTTTGAGCGTTGCTGATCTGCCTACAAAGAGCAGTGAATGTTTTCCATTTTACAGAGAGAGAAAAAAAAAAAAAAAAGTTTCGATACTGAGCGGCTGTAAAGCCATAAACGATCATCTCAGGGTCCTTAGGTTAGCAGTTGTACTAACGAAAGTATGATCAGTAGAAAAGGTCCTCACAAATCCTGAATTCCTGAAATTACACTATGATTCATATTATGGCAGTGACCTTGGTCCATTTTTTTTTTTGCAATATTTTTTTGTGACCGTCAACACCAGGTGAGGGTGCAGACCAAGGAGCTTCAATGGGAGGAGTACGCGCAAGCCTTGCCTGAGCGAGTAAACATATGGCTTTGTCACGTGACTGAAGCTGGCGTTTGGAGATCTTAAACTGGCTGAAGTGGCAGTGGTCAGCACATACAATTAAGGAAGATACAGACAGGCAGTTCTTCAATATTTTGCATGACAATCGTGTCTGAAGATTTATATCCCACTTCTCACCCTGTTACTTTCATCATAAGCTGGTATACAGGATACAAGTTTCCTTAGCATAGTTAAATCCGCTCGAAATTTTGTCGATTGTTAATGGCTGCAAAAATTTGAGCTGAGGACTCATTCCTACGTGAGGTAATGCCTCACGTAAGCAATGCCGCTCTCCGATTGGATAAGCCACTCAGCCAGTTTAAGGGAAAAGTTTACTCGCAACGCTCCCGTAGGATAAATAGATAGGGTGCACTCCTC
>LQNS02000231.1:6129421-6142115 GCA_001587735.2 Parhyale hawaiensis
TTTCGCGACCGCAACAGCGTAAGTGACTACGTGGCCAGTCGCGATTACACGTTCGACAATCTCGGGCCCCAATACGCGCGGTCGCATCATAGTGTTACAATAGTACCTAACGAAAACCGGAGATAGGATGCCCACTATAACATTATGTTCTGACAAACATTAGTCAAAAACACAAACGAACAATCAGATCTTCACCAAAATTTAATCATTTATGAATTTTAGAATTTCTAACAATTCTTGTAAATATACAGGGATCCATAAAACTTTTCAAGTCATTTTGCTAACAAATATAAAATCAGTCACAGAGACAAACAAACGAACAAACTGATCGTCACATAAATCTGGTCGTTTGCTCTTCGTGATATATACCTGACAATTCCTGTGAATTGTATAACAATCAGTCCATAATTTTTTTTGAGTTGTGGCATTTAAGAAGAGAGAGGAAGACAAATAAACAAACGGACTTACGGAACTTCACCAAAGTTAGTTATCTGTTCCTCCTAACATACCCAGCTATCTCTGCCAATGTGTAAAGACCCGTCCATAACTTTTTGAGGTGTCTTGATGTCAGACCGACAAACAAACAATCAGATAAACTTGAAAAATATTACCGTCTTGGCGGTGGTAAAAGTCCGGCAATTTTGTTCAAAACTTACTGAATATTCATTCAATGATCATGATATCTTTGCCAACTGAAGATAGAAAATAGAAATCATTGCATGTTGATCTTTCCTCTCGGTTTACTTTTCAGAGATAACAAAAATATAGTTTTCGAGGTAAAATAAACGGCAGCAAGAAAAGACACCTTTACGAGAACTCCTGGTTAAAAAACAGAACAAACTTATTCGTATTTCCAGACATTCCTTCTACAGTATAGAACATCTACAGTACACCGCAAACATTCGCAGATTTATTGAAATATTTGAGCGCTTCCTGGGGAATTTTTTCCAATAGTCAGGATTGACGCGTCACAAGGCTGCTTGGTCTTCATATCATCGTCCATCGGGATGCACTTTTCCTGGCAAAGATGCCTTAGAGTCTGCACATACACGGGTAAATGAAGCTGTTTCGTCATCTCCACGTCCAAATGCGCTGCTCGGTCCATTGAAATAGCGCACATTTACAACGAATATTGAAATATAATTCCCTAACTTTGCAGAGATGTCCGAAACTTAACTAGCGGCACTAGTTGTGTAAGTTGAACAGATGGCTAACATGCTTACACCTTTTTGGTAAATACAAGGCTGTTTTCAACGAAACTCGTTCGTTTGGCTTTCGGATGTACCAGTCTTCAGAAGTTCTCGATGGGAATGAGATCGGGCGAATTCGCGGGCCAACTAAAAATGTTAAGAATATTGGCATGGAGCCACTCGGTTGTGTGGCTTGCAGTGTGGATGACGGCGTTGTCTTGCCGAACCACAGCATTATTCTGGCGGTAATTCTGTAAATAAAACTGCCTCGTAACACTTCTCTACACTGCACTGCCTTTCGTCTCTCCTCCGTTTTTGGCGTACTCGTCTTACTTTCTTTGCTGGAAAGGCTCTCCTGATCATCAGCGATAAGCAACCGAAAGGCGGCGAGCGGAAGGTCTACTGCTTCTTCTCAAATCGTACCAATAATGATGAACTCCACTAGGTCTGTCTAAATAAGACTCCAAATAAGGCATCACACTCGATTCATGTTCGGTATTTAACTGGATTTTTTCCGTAGCTATTCCTCTCGTCTTTTCTGCTGGTACTGTTTTCCTCTTCTTCCCTGTGAAGTTTTCTGTCTTTCTACAATCTGTAGCATTCTGCTGGGGTGACGCTTTGCTGCAGGGATACTTGAAAGCTACTTGAGATCCTTCCTGTAAAAGAAGTCTCAGAGCAGCCTGCGACGACTACCCGGGTAAGTTTTTCTGGAAGTCCAGCCGTTTTTTGCGACTCGTACAATTCAGGTTTTTATAAAAAAGTTGCAAATTATTGTTCTAGACTTCTTAGTCTACCTATCAATTGACTCTAAACAAAATCATTTAAGTAAAAATTGTTATTATTTAACTTTTTTCTCGACTGATGGCGCACACCTTTATACCATGTTATCAAATCTTGACATACATCTTTTTCAACTGAACATTCAAACCATGAAAAGTTACATGTACATTTCAGCATAATACCGGTGTAATTTTTAAATATTTTAACTCAGTACAGGGATACAGAACTGCAAGAATTCTACAGTGTGTCTTATCGTTATCTGTGCCTATTTTGACCTCCAAAATATTTTTTTAATGCCTATCTGGAAAATCGAAATACAATATCGAATGTATACTTGCTCCTAGTTTTGTTATATACATATGGTGAAAATTTTATACATCAACATACATAGCTATGAAGAAATTTGTAGGCCTTTTTAATATTATTACTACCGTCTTATTATGAAATTTTGCATGACCGTGCATCCGGTAATCGATAAAACAAAGACATGCAAAGAAGAATGATAACCCGGAGGTTTATTGAACAAGTGCGTTGGCTATCAAGTGAAATGTTAAATTCCTTTGGAAACACTTATTAAGCACATTATCAATTATCTCTCTAACTTAATATGAAGCACCCTCAGCAAGCATGGCACGTGCATGTGCGGTGCAATTAATAAGTTACATATACACCCAACACTGCGTCTGTTATTTTTTTTCAGCTGGAATTATTTAAGTACTAGGTATGGAGAAATTCACAAGACTACTGCCCCATAAACCAGCGGTTAGAAGTGCAACAGAAGTGTTGAATATGTGCTTACTCCTAGTTTTGTTGCATTCATTTGGTGAAAATTTCAAGTATCACAATTACTGCCAAATAAACCAGTGGTTAGAAGTGTAGCACCACTGACCTCTCCCAGGCTATTTCACGAACACTGCATAATATCAAATATTGAACTAAAAGAAAAAGAAAATAGATCCATCCACGTTAAGAGATTCACTTAGTTCTTGATAATACTGCAATTTGTGCTTCAGCTGCAACGTAGTGAGCTGCAGTAACATATTTTCCATGGAAAAGCAGAGCGTGGGATACAGCAATAACCTCCCATGGATGGTATATAGCAATCGTGCTCTCCGCGACCACTACTGCTTGAGTATTATTGGGGACGGGGCCTTGGGCAAAGTACATAATCCGTATTATGGTCTCTGAGCAGACTACGCTCCTGTTCTGATCTAAGAATGAAAATCATAGAGATACGAGATGTAGCGATGGGTTCGTATATAATGTGGACAGGCTGTGCGTTACAGATTTCCTTATATCTCTCCTAAAATTAATGAAACAAATTAATAGTAGCGTTTTCGACCTGAGTTGCATGCAATAATATTGACGATATTTCTAAGTAGCGTGGCGGGAGCTAGAGGTTGTATTACTTTAGTAAGAGATAAAATAAAATTTCTCGGAGTTTGATAGATGGCTGGCTGAAAATTTATGACAACTATTGTGTAATGTAATGAATACATTATCCCTGTATCATTGCTAGGAAGATTTGATTACTAGGAGTTAGTGCAAAACTCTTATGTTTGAGTACCTACGTTACAGTCGCACATTCACAGTGAATTTATAGTATAAGAAAGTAAAGAGTCCGCCATGAGACAAACTGTCAATATTATGCAAACTAACA
This sequence comes from Parhyale hawaiensis, assembly GCA_001587735.2. NCBI lineage: Eukaryota > Metazoa > Arthropoda > Malacostraca > Amphipoda > Hyalidae > Parhyale > Parhyale hawaiensis. The sequence goes on from LQNS02000231.1 coordinate 6,133,052, forward strand.
ATGAAACAATTCCTACTTATCTTGCATAACACAGTGTCACTTTCCTAAAGAGCACGATATTAATAATGTTAACTATTTCGTGAGTAGGTCGTTTCCCGGTGTATGACATAAAATACAGTTCTCTCTCCACACACAGCATCTAACTTCTTTTGCTTCCTAAAGAATACTGTCGCCTTTTGCAAGCATGCTGTACAATTGATGCGACCCTAACTGCAGGTAATGCTGTCAACACAACTTGATTATGAAATCAGCCATGAGCCCATCAACAAAGGATTCAACTGAGTTTCATGTCGGAATTCAGCTCAGCGTAAACGAACAATACTAACTGAAACCAATATAACTCATTTTGCTGAAATAAGGTATACCTGCTCAATGCCATCATACACGAACACACGCTTACTCTATTGACAGACCAAGTTCCAGATTAGCCCTGCAAAACAAACGCTGTAGACTAAGTTATCAAAGCGAGCACTGCACAGTCTGCAGCTTTTCTGACAGTAACTGCGATTGACTAATTTAACTTTGGCCGCTGGTCAATAACAGCTCGCACAGGCAATGAATTATGGCGGGCGTGAGATAGAGCGGAAGCGTCTCTTGCAAAATACAGGGGTGAACTTATTGCACTTTGGGGCGTAGGCGTTGAAAAACTGTGTGGCAATGAACCTGTAAACCTACAATTTGCGTAAGCGTTGAGTCCTTTCGAAAACCATGGTGCCTCTATACAACTACGTCAATGCTTATTTCTTGTAGGTAACGAATTTGCTGCTTCTTTCCTTTAGAAAGTTGCCAGCGGTTGTAATAGCGAGTTCAATGTTTTTATAGCGATTATTTATTATTTATCATCTTAATAGTGTATGTGAATGAGTTAGCTTCACCAATATCACTGTACACTAATCATATTACAACTAATCCGGCACTTTTGGGAATAAACTCCAACATAAGGTTTCGACCATAATAATAAGTATTTTTTACTAAATAAAGATGTGGTCTAAAATGCTCCCTTTAAAAGTTACAACGACTTGAAATCTTTATCCACTGCTCTGAGTTTTGCAATACAGCAAAGACTAAGATGGGTTTGCTTACGTTCTTGGGTACTTCAGCGCAAGAAAATGTGTCAACGACAATGGAGCGACAATGGAATTAGCAGATATACCCGATATCCAACTGACTCGATTGGACGTGACCTCGTTGCATAGCCGCCAAAGTCTCCTGATTCGACGCTCATGGATTTCTACATGGGGATATGTTAAGAGCTTGGTATGCGAAACCCCGGTTCAGTCCGAAGAAGAACTCATTGGTAGAATTACTGAAGCATCAGTAAGAATTGGTGAAACTTCTAAAGTATTCGAAAGCGCTCGGCAATCATTGTATCGGCGTTTGACCGCTTACATCGAAGTAGAAGGGCACCATTTTTAACATCTTTTGTTATTGATCTCCTACTTCTTGTGCCAATAATTAAATTACTTGCCTAACGTACCCGTTTCAATTCACTGCTACTTGTAACTAATGAATGTCAGTTCAGTATTTCTCAAACTTCAAGTCTTAGTAACTGTTTACCAAGGCATTTTAGACACTATTTTTTTTTTTAGTCAAAAATGTTTATTTTAACGGTCCTAACCTTATGTTAAAGTTTGTTTCCAAAAGTGCAGTACACCACGTATATAACTGGGATAATGTTGCGTGTTCATTTACTGGTTTTTATGTCACCGTGCACACAATCTTCGCTATAAGATAATGAGAAATTCGAGCGTTGAAGATTTAATATTACTATATATATGGGAGATGCACCTGAGCTCGGTGGCCTTTCCATAGTGTTGTGGCTTTCTAAGGCAGCTTTCCTACTAGCTCAGTTCTCCCAGTCACTTTAGGTATTAGAGACACAGTTGAGTGTCCTGCACCATTCATCAGCCACTGATTCAAGTACAAGCAAGTTGGCGGAATCTGTCGGCCAAACATCGTTCTGGAGTCAAGACGAGACGGAGGTTAAGCAGCGTCGTAACTTAGATACCGATTGCTGTAGACATCGAAAGCACTTAGGAATTGAAATTCTGAAATTTTAATAGCGGGGGCAGAATCAGCAGCTCAGACGATTAAAGAACAGCATCACTTTAGTGATTTTTTTAAAGCAAAAAGGAATATGAACTGGCCTTTAGTTATACGCCTCGACTGAATTTTTATTTCAGAAAACATCTGTCTCTCTGTGGGGTTACTACTTCAGAAATCTGACATAACCTACTCCAACTCCGCGAATCGAACAGAAGAAAATGGAATACTTAGGACAGGTTTTTAATGACCCCAACGGGTCACGGGCAGTCTACTTCCTACTAATATTACTAGAGTACCCGACCGTCAAAATGACGGAAATGAATTTGTGGTAAAACTTTTTATGATTATATAGCAGCTGCTTGCGGTACGGATTGTTCTACAAAACAAGGGCATATAACTACAGATTCGTTTTTCTAATAATTCAACAAAAAATGTGAACGATGCCATCATAAACTCGTGGGCTGCAGAATTTTCTTCCTACAGGCCAAATTCTGTATCTGAAATATTTGAACGTCAAATAGCACCAAGAATATAGAGTGAACAACATGTCAAGCAGCGAAGATCTTCATTCTTGTTCGTTCAAAGAATCACACAACAAAATATTGCAGCATGACCAGGTTCGTGGTACGGATGCTTTGTATTAATATAATTAGTCCTGTGCATTTTATCGTCCTCTTGGCGTACGAAAGATAGTACAAAATGCGGACTTCACCGTTTTCTTGCAATGATTTGAACTAAAAGAATTTACCAGAAACGCTTGGCAGCCAATCATGGTCATGAACAGTGACAACAGGATCAGATTTAATGGTAAAGTGAAGTGAAAATATACAGCTCAGCATATAGCTTCAACTGCTACGAAGAAATTCAGGTAAATGAAATCTTACTCAGAACAGAAACTCAGCAACGGCAACTGAAACTCAGTCGATTGAAGAACGTGCAGATATGTAAACTGGACACCAGCAATTTTATACGTTCCCAGGGCATTGAATTCAGCCAAACTAGAAGTGCCTTGGCGTTTCAGATGTCCTTAACATTTGCCTTCATCTGCCTACAATGGTCGCCTTCCCTTTCAGAAGACGAACGTTCGTCTCTCTAATCCTTTACATCAGGACGGAAAGATCAAAATGTCAACCAATCAACAAACTTGGTTTTATAATAAAGTGGGAATCTACTTGGGGTTCCATCTGTACGTGCGTCTGTCTGTACGCTACGCTTACGGTATAAGAGTAGAGAACAATCAATTTGTAACAAGGTCTGACTTCGCAGGGACGGAGTTTAAACCGCACCTATATGTTATTTTTTTGTTGCTGCTCTCAGAAACTCTCTGTCATTTTCAAAGTGAAAACCTGAAGTCTTATTTATGATATCCTACCTAGTAATTTTCACTGTTTTAACACCCATAAAATTTCTAGACTGCCCGTGACTCGTTCGGTCACTAAAAACCTAACTTAAGTATTCTACTTTCTTCTGTTCGATTCCTGAACTTGGAGTAGGTTATGTCAGATTTTTAAGAAACAAAATAGAAAAAGACGAATATTCTTCTAAAATAAAAGTACAGCCGAGCCGGATCCAGGATGCAGTGGTCCCAGAGCTTTTCCTTATTAACGTTGAACTGAAATAACAAATTGGAGCATTGTCATTCTGAAATCTCCGAGTTCCTATTAGTTTATTACCTATGTATACTAGCGAAGATTGTGTGCACAGTTACATCCAAGCAGACAAGTACGCAAGCAATCAATATTATCAGAGATTTATAGGTTCATAGATTCTTCTGCGGTTCCAGTCATCCCTGGGTCCGCTCGTCAGCACGTTACGCTTTCAGTATTACTGTAGGTAAGGGAAAATAAGGCACCATTGATACGGTTTTGGAAATGAACGATAGTAGTCAGTTTGAAGTTGCTGGTGGTCACAGATCATACATCTGCTGTCTGACTTGGAATATATTTTCATACTTTGTAGTGGAATTAAGAGTCCAGGTATAAATCAAGATAACAATTCACCCTATTAAAAATTTCGGTCGTGTTACCCGCGTATTTGACGCGCAATCAGTAGTAAACGGTAGGAATTAGGCAAAGAGGCCACNATTGTTAGATATCCTCAAGATTTTATTAGGTTTTTGAAAATGGGATAAAACTCCCGAAACGTCAAATTTTAATTAGCTCGTGTCGACTTCTATTTGAATTTTTGTTATTTACCATAGGCAATACGGTTCTACGACTAAAGGAGCCGTCATTAAATTATCTTGGGTAATTAGTATTGCAGGCAATGTCGTTCTAGAACTGTAAAAGCTGTCATTCGTTCATTTATTGCAGGTAATTAGTATTACAGACAATCCAGTTCCAGCACTACGAGAGGTGTCAGTCATTCATTTATTTGTTGTAGGTAATTAGCAATACAGGCAATTTGGTTCTCTTAAATAAAAAAAAAATTATTGTTAGACATCCTTAAGATTTCATTAGGTTTTGAAAATGGGATAAAACTCCCAAAACGTCAAATTTTAATTAGTTCGTGTCGATTTTTATTTCAGTTGTATAATTTACCAAAGGATAGTAACGTTTATTACCTATGTATACTAGCAGAGATGCGTGCGCAGTTACATCCAAGCAGACAAGTACGCCAGTAATCAAGATGATCAGAGATTTATAGGTTCATAGATTTTTCTGCGGTTCCAGTCATCCCTGGATCCACTCGTCTGCACGTTACGCTTTCAGTATTAGGTAAGGAAAAATAAGGTACCATTGATACGGTTTTGGGAGTGAACGATAGTAGTCAGTTTGAAGTTGCTGGTGGTCACAGATCATACAGCTGCTGTCTGACTTGGAATATATTTTCATACTTTGTAGTGGAATTAAGAGTCCAGGTATAGATCAAGACAACACTTCATTTATGAGGAATTTCCACAGATCTCGATCGGCTAGTCCCACTGTAGTATAAGAAAACACAGTTTGTTGGTTGGTTGTGTTGTTGTTTGCATTCTTGTTTGATTGGCTGATCCTGCATACCGATGGAAAGAATCAGATAGGCAAAAATTCTTCATCTGATAGATAGGAGCGCCGTTACAGATAATGACTAAATTAAGTACTCCAAGCTTGGTGTGCTTCGGCTGTGCAGAATATTCAGGTGTATTCTGCAACCCTATCAGTTTCCCTGTCCGTCGTTCATAATCAATTTCATGATCCGTTCTGCTTTTGGCAAAATTTTTCGTAACGGTTGACACTTTACTCGGCGAAGGGACCAAATTTATTGACTTCTTATAGCCACCAAATTTTGATGCTGATGTCATGGCTGGTAGGCATTATCAGATGCTGAGCGTTTCCGATGAATTCTTTTGGTTAAACTTTGTTTTTGTCTCGTTGACGTCCAAACATATAGCACTCTGGATCGTGTTTGTAGGAAGGAAGCTGCACCTAATTTATATCCGTGTAGATCATAAAGTTACCTTCGGTTGATAGAAGATCGAGCCCACATGTTTGATGCATCTTTTGCAGTAAACTCCGTACGACAATCAAACAATATAACAAACACCACATGTGTTTCTTTCATTAAGTATTAACATATTTTTATATTTATACATTTGTATGTTTCGTGTCCCTCCTCTTAACAAAGTAGATAGACGAAAAATGTGCCAGGTTGCAGATTTTGTATTTAATTAGAGTGCGTTTCCATGGAGATCGATGACCAGGGTGTAGAAGACGGCGAAAGTGGGTTCCTTATTCCTTTAGCTATTGCTTGAAACGCTTCTTGAAATCGAAACAATAACGATATTACAGCTTCTCTTAGCTCGGCCATGCAATCTTAGTTTTTATAACTTGCTCTATACTTCGAACCATATTTAATAATAATTAGCTTTTATTAAGAACACAATGGGTTCACAAAACATATATGTTTGTTCTCAGTTTACCACTTACAAGTTCAGAAGCTAATCAACGAAGGGCGGATGAAGCGAAGATTTTTCACGGGCAGTAGACATTATATCTTTCATATTGCTGTATTCCTTTTGACGGAGCAAATTTCAATTCAACATAAAATCTTCGATGTACTGAAGGCTTGTTCAGTGTTATGGATACGCGGCTGGTAATTTTTTTTAAATTCACTGAGGCTCTGCTGCTTGCTGATGAAAGATTTTTTTCGCATGTGACAAATGGTGGGAGGCAATTCTGCTCCTTACATGAATTGAAAGGGAGCACTTATCTCTAATTTCGATTTGAGTCAGCTGTTGTAGCGTATGTTTCAGAACCATATTATTGACAAAGGCATATTAAATGAAGATGGTTAGTCTCAAATAATTCACTGTCATTTTTGACAGCGCGGGCACTCAAGCTAAGAACAATAAATGTTTCATCACAAATTCATAGTTGTCATTTTGACTGCCGAGTACGCTAGTTAATAAATGATAACTCTTTTGTTCTGCAAAATTTCCTCCGGGCTCGGCTCGTTTGAAGACTTTGCTTGCAACCAAAGAGTTTACCTATCAAACTTGTCTGCTGTGACGAATCAGGCGCAATGCGAAGCCTTATATTTTACTGTTCAACTGAAAGCATTTAGTGAGCGTTTTAATTATGTCTCCCAACCACTAGCAATGTCTTTCACAAACCACCATCTACAAAATATGTTTGAACATGTGTCAGGTAACAGTGCCTTACCTGATTATAATAACTTTACTCGTTATTTTTCATTCCTTTTCTCCAGATGCATTCAGTTCGATATAGCTGTAAAGGTAACTCAGGAGCGAGACGAATGCATTTGACTGATTAGAAAGTTCTCTGTTAAAAATATGCGGTAATATTATTTAGTCACATTCTAAGCAGAAAGTATGAGGTACCAATGTTTATAAAGAAAAAAAACAGAACTTTGTAACAGCCCCTCGTTATGTCTGTGGTGAGGGATAATAGAACAGCATATCAAATTAAGGACGGCAATTCCAGACTTTTTGGTACTAGAAAGGTAGAAACATTTAATGCATGCATATATAGAAATAAATATGAGAAACTTATCAGCAGTCCTTGTGCATTGAGCCAATCACATTATATTCTGCAGAAGAAGTTTTCTATTCTTCAGATATACAGAATAAGGGTAAATACTGCTTTAATGATATAACAGTTCATTACATAATTGACGTTTCTGTAGTGATCGACGTCTTATTTTCCGTTTGCGACGCTTTTGTAATGCTTTTGAGGTATACAAATTATAGTATGCCGGACAAAGCAAGCAAACGGCGAGCAAATGAATATTAATAACAAAACTTCCGCCCAGCGAAGCGATGAAAGTAATATTACCTCTTCTTAGACGGAAGAAATTCATAGATATTTTCAATTGTATTAAGATCCGTAGATACAGAAGAGTGTTAGTTAGATCAAGCAAACCATTCACAGATTTATCAGGTTACATACAACTATATTAGTGTAATCGGCCATAAAAAATGATGTTAAAAAATTACCTCTACGCCCTGTGATCATTCATGGCCATATTTTCATAATTCTGCTCCGACTGGTAAATATGACAGACAGTTATTGTTGTCGCTTGTCTCGACTACACGCCTATTCAACTAGCAGCAAAGATTTTTAATTTATAAACTTATAGCATCGAAGGCTTTGGGTGCTGCTAATGCCATAAGGGCACAGCATTGCGAACGCCACTGTGCTGCTGTAGGAAAACAATGTCAATTATTAAAGTAAAGTTGTTATAAAGAAATTAAAATCCTCTTCCTGTATTTATCGGATATTATAGTCAGTCTATCTCTTGGGTGTTGTAGATGACTTGGAGTGGTTGTTCACCCCATTAATTCGAAGCACAACATACCATCTTACTACCCAACAACCCAAACATTAATGGATCTGGGATCCACGTGGGACCTAGATGGGAAACCTACGCATGGGTCCCAACAACTGCTTCTAAGAATGTGTCCCTTTGCTAGTGTCAACAGTTGCCCACAAGTACCTTATGTGGACTCAACTTGTGCAGTGTATAGGAGAGTAGTCCTATTAGTTTCTCGCCAGTGATTTGCTTATAGGCCAATGGGGCTCACGTGAGAAGCCCCTGTGGATCCCGTTACTTTTTTAAAGTGCCCTTGGATGGGTCTCACGTGGCAAAACAGCCAATGCCCATAAGTATCCTACGTGGGACCCAGTTGGTGCAGCTTCCTCGGGGTCCATGAGATGCACTGACATCCCTTACCCTCTTAAACCGTTATGCTCGAGCCCCGCAGTAGCTACAGACTTGAGCGTCCGACTTTGACTCTCAAGGCCGCGTGCTCGAACCTCGCTCATAGCTAGGCAAGATTTTTTTGCGCGCTTGATGTTATCGGTCAGCAACCGGTCTACATACCACTGTGGGTGTAGCAGCAATATTTTATACCACTATTTTAGCCAAACGCATAACGAATTTATTTGTCACTTCTAGTTGTACTTTTGCGGATATAACAAAGCTAACGTATAGTCCGTGCCGGTGCAAGGTTCCTTGAGTTGCGGCACCCACAGGCCAGATTGACCAATATTTTGGTAAGTTAGCCTATATTTTACCCGGGCTGTGTCTTCTCGCTGCTCGGTTCGTCTCCCGGGGTATTCCTACGGGAGAGAGAACTTGTGTGGAGGGATGTCTCAGCCCTGGTACGACGGATCTTAATAAATGCAGAATTCTTACTAAATAGACTCTGAAAGAATATTGTTGCAGATAGGTGTTTTAACAACGTTAGAGAACCTATTCGAATACAGAATTTTATTTGCTCTTAAAAAATACGAATTTTTGAAGAAAAAAAAAATTAAATATTGTACAATTACATAGAATTTTTTGTATGGAACTTTATAAGAAACTTTAGAGCATTTTATTGTACAAATTCAGTTAGGTTTTAGTCTGTTGTTACAGAAACTATGATTGGGTGAACGTGCAATAAATACGAAAGAAGTTCGCTTGTCTTCTCCTCCCACGGTGTGCGGCACTCGAAGTAGGCAAAATATTTTATATATATATATATATATATATATATATATATATATATATATATATATATATATATATATAT
>LQNS02000231.1:6145369-6167036 GCA_001587735.2 Parhyale hawaiensis
TCTTCATTCTTTTGTTTTCTCCACCCGCTGGGTTGGTTGCGTGGGGGTTTGTAAACCTCATGGAGTTTCTCCGTTCCTACGTCGCCAGCCTGGTGTGATTTAATAATAATAATAATAATATTGTTTATACTCAGTTACGCCCCTACAGTGGGTTTACTGACCTTCCCCACCGAGGAGGAGGGTTGGGGGTGGAAGATATTGTTGTATGGAGTCTTCCGACACTGGCGCCATAGCTCTAGTAATCTGTGGTCGACTGCAGCAGTAGGCTCCTCTGGGGCCTATTGGTCTATATCTGCAACACAAACCAGTGCATGCGGGTTTTCCAGTTGAGGGTGCGGTCAAGTTGACTTTACTTTACGGCTCAGACCAGCGGCTGCCACGTTCTCTTGGACGCTTTTACCGACTTGACCACAATGACTTCTTAATATTGCAGGCCGGATCATTGCACAAGCTAAAGTATAGTGACGGTACCGGTAATTATTTTCATATTACTGTGGTCAGTAGCAAAACATGACTGTAATAATTCTGTAATTTAGTTATTTATTGTGCTTGCTTACGGTTCGGGTTTATTAGCGAAACATATCATTCCTGAAGGTTTGATCCTCCAATAATTCAACGAAAGTTGTGCCGTCATGAATTTGTTGGAGCAATATTTTCTTCCTGTATTTTCTTCCTGTAAGTATTTGTAAATACTTCAAATTCAAGCTTTTGAGGGGATCGACTCAAATTTTTTGAAACTTTGTTTATTTGTGAACCGATTGGTCTGAAACTTGCTCATTATATATACGTAATTTCGGAGATGGAACAGATTTTTCCTGTCCAACTTTTTTTGATTTAGGCCTTACTTTTTGAAATATTGGGAAATATTTGATTTTTTTAGATTTTTAAAAGAATAGGATTCAGTAAGTGTTCACGCTAGAAGAAAAACAAAGACATTTTTAGAATCCTTGAAACATTTGTAACGAAGTTATAGACACAAATTTTCAATTTTCTATTTCGTTTTCTTTTGATGTGCGATTTTTAATCACTAACTGAAATATTTATAGCAAAAAAAGCAAAATTTTTGTATTTAAGCTGGAATAAAAAATACGAGGGCAACAAAGGAAATTGTGTCTCTATAACTTTGTTACGGGTATTTACAGGATTCTAAGACTGTCTTTGTTTTTTCCTAGCATGAATACTTATCGACTTCTATTCTTTTTAGGCGAAAAAGTTACGTTTTTGCTGCTCCTTTACGTAATAACCATGCATTCACTAATTGCATCGTCTGCATTTACGGTCATAACTGCATCAACAACCTTCAGTTTACAAAGTTCGAATTTATTGTGGAAGAAAACACACATTCTATATTCGATCAGTTCCAGAGTCCTGTAGAGCACCATTTTTTGAGAAAAAACATGAAGGGCCCTATTTCATAAAAAAAAGCGCGCATCGCCCACGCTGGCCTATAACGTTATTTACCCAAAAAAGAAGTTCACATCGACGTCATCCAAAAGCCATTATACTGCATTATACCGTCGCATCAACTAACTCTGTCAGTCGTCCTTCACTGGGCGACGGTCTGTGAAGTCAACGAAATTCTCATGTGTGAATCCGCCTTCATGCTCCGTCAGTAGTATCTAGAACGGATTACGTACGCATTTCTGTATTATTTTGATGGAATGAATATTTATGAAATTAAATTCAAACATATGGTGCCACAAAATATAATTCTAGGTCATGTATTGTAAGTACGCATTTCTACAACGTGAAAGTTTCTCTCTCTAAGCGAACATAACGATATAAAACGCAATGCTAATTACTACAGGTCTATGATAAGAACTTATCTTGTGTCAGACTTGTGACACATTAAGCGATTCCGCTTAATAAGACTACCGGGTAAAATGATCAGTCAAATAATGCGATCATTTATGCTGCAGTGAAATCAAACACTATGTAAACTAGACACAAAGTAGCCCCGCTTATTTTGGACAAAGTTCCGTCAATGCAGACCAATTCACTATCATTAATCTGCTAATTATCAAGGTACAAACTATTATTGAATAGGAGGCATTTATTAGCTAAAGTAAGCCAGTATGAGTCAGAATTAACTCATTTTCAAAAATGTTTCCCTCACCGCCAACTGGTGGAGCTACAGTAGCGTCGCCTCTATTTCACCAAGTCACTCAGTGCCTAAAAGTGTCTACCTATTTAGCGATGTGGTAAATTACTTGCATTTGCTAAGTTACTTCCGTGATTACCCAAAAAAGAAAAAAAAAACTAACATTAGCTCAGACACTGTGCTTATTCGCCAACCCTTTAGCCCACACTTGCCTAAATTTGCTAACCATCCGGTTACAGCATCCAAAACCGTTGGTCCCGGTGTGGTCGGATTAAGCGGACTCGACGGCGTATGAATAAAAATCATCTGCCATGGGCTAATTATCTTTAATTACGGTGAGTGTCAAGAGAATTGATTCACTACCTTGTTTATTAACCCAACATCTGAATTAGACTTTAGTTCCTTGTATATGGACTAAAGTCTGTTTAGTTCCTCATAGGGACTGAAGTCTGCTTAGTTCCTCATAGGGACTAAATTCTATTTAGTTCCTCCTATGGACGTCAATAAAGTTCCGCAATATTTAAAAACGAGCACAGTATGATGATAGCAATTACGTGCAGGGTAGATAAAACATCCTTTATAAGTAACAGGACCTCCAGGGAGCTACAAATCGCTTGAAGGAGCTCATTATGGAAGTCTGTCTCGTTATGATGGGATTAGCTAAAAGTACTTCCAGTGCACCGTATAAATTATAATAAAAACATTGAACAGCAAGATTGAAGCACTTCGTCTGTGCTTAGAATGCAGCTTAATTTGTTGTTTGTGTAAAGACACGAACAGTGCAAGCAGCTATTTCTTTTGCAGAGCTGGTGAGACGTACTAGGTAAACTTGCAGAATGACTGAACCGCGTTCTATTTCGTTGTGCGCGAGCTTTAACTATTAGCTAAAATAAAATTATCAAATCCTTAAAAAAAATAACCAATAATGATACAGTCATCTGTTAAGTTACTTGTTCATTTGTTGCTCTAAGCATTGTCATACGCACTCGAAGGATGGGAATAGTGTATAATATGTCGAATTTAGATAAGTATGAGACACGGGGTACAAACTGTTGAAACTTTTATTTGCCCGCACTAAAGACTGATAAAATAGTCTGTTTCAGGATTAACTTTTTTTTGCGAGGTGAAATTATAGCTTCTCTAAGGCCATTCGATTGAAGAGCACGGCGACAGTTATGATGTCATCTACATATCTGAATCAGCGTCACGAGCATGAACAATCAAGTGGAATCAATGCATGTTCTTTTCCTAGATTTTTTGTGGCAGTGCACACCAGTACTTCTAAATTATTTAAAGCATTCTGAAAGGGGGCGTACGGATGGCTTAATATCCACTTGATGCATGACACCCGTAGTTACAGAAATGTTTAATTTAACACAACTTTTGTTCTCGAGATTTTTTGTCATTAGTGCAACTATTCAGGAAAGTGCCGTGATCGGTTACTGAAAGCAATTAACTGCAGTGCAGGTTTAGTGTATAATGCACAGCCGACAACTTTGAAAGTAATTTGTTAAACTAATATAGCACTCTGAGAGCGCATACCTCCGCCAAGAGAGGCAACGGTAGCAAAAAATTCAAATTGGCTCTGAAACCATCATTTTCTTTGTATAAACTCCAAAATCTTATCATTTGTGCATTTGATAGTAATGACAGCTTGTGAAATTTTCGTGAAGATCCATTCCTAACTTTTTGAGTTACGCCTGCTAACAAACGTTAATACAAACATGAGTCAAACATACAAACGAACCAACCGATCTACACCAAAATTTAATCATTTATGTCTTCTAACATTACTAACAACCAATATAAATTTCATAAAGATCCAGTCATTATTTTTGTAGTTATTGTACTAACAAGCATAAAATAAAAACAGTGACGAACGAACGAACAAACGGGTCATTACCAAAATTTGGTCATTTGGTCAACCTATCAACTCATGGTAATTTCACAAAAATCCATCCAGAACTTTGTTCAGTATTTCATTGAGAAAAAATGAGGCAGACAAACAAACAAACGAATGGACATATCTTCACCTAAAGTTAATCATCTGTTCTTCCTAACATACGAACAATCCCTGTAAATTTCGTCCAAATCGGTTCATAACTTTTTGAGTTATCTTGGTCATAGACAGACAAGTAAACAAACAGATAGATAGACTAACAGACAGACAAATTAACATGACGAAAACATAACCTTCTTGGCGGAGGTAATAAAAACAGCATTGTTAGAAGTTAAGAAGTAGAATACCGGGACTATACAAATATGTTTTCAGACACTATTGTTTGGGGGGAGGGCATAATTCGTCACACCAGCAAGTCAAAGTTATTTGTTAACCGTACAAGTTCCGAATATAGACGTGACTTTAGGAATTACATGTTTATAGACGAAGACCACCTTTTTTCTGCAGATAGTGCAAGTCTCCCACGCCCCTAACATCAATGCTATGGATCCAATCGATTACTGGACGATATTTTTTTTGTTTGAGAAACAGTTCTAGATTACAGAGTATATGGTAACTACTACTCAGCCACCAAAAACATTAAAAGCAACGGCATATTATTACACTATCTTTGACGGCCATCTCAAAAAATCAAACGCGCCCAACGGCTGATGGGTGAAATAAGAAGTAATGTGCTTTGTGTGTTGCAAGAAATAAATTCATCAGCAAAAAACTTAAATTCGTGATAACAGGAGACCAGTGGGCTACACTAACCTAACTGAATTTTAGAAGATCAAAACAAATGAAAATTAAAGAAATTTAATCATGCCTTTCCACGATGGCCTATGATAATTAATGTGTTTCTTCTTAAGAGACGCAGTCCTTACATGTTATCTTGGGGAGGGGGGGGGTGTTATTGCCAGTCTGTTCATTAGAATATAGTTGGCTGAAATTTTACCCAACAACGGTATTAGGTAGGATAACGCCGTCAAGTACAGTGTAGTCCACAGCTGAGTAAAGAATATAAAGGTTTTATGGTTAAAATCTATTTTGCTTCTCGAAAGATATTCAGCAGGCAGCTGGTAGTGGGAAGTTAAATCTTGTCGTATTTCCATAGCTGCCGGCTGATGTTTTCCGCCGTGGAAGCTGCGAGGCGTATAAGTAGTGCATAAATATTTATATAAGGACTGGAGTTAAAAATACACAAAAGCATAAGAGAGTCATTACGCAGTTTCCTTTCACACACACAAGCTGAATTTCATGTTGCAACGTTTTAGGAACACTTCATTTCAAATTAAAATTCTGTTTGTTCTTCCGTTAGTTAGGAGTATCCACGATACGACCTGGGGATGGATCAGTAAGAGAAGGAGTCAAGTTCCAATTTAAGCTTCTACTGTTCGCAGATCTTACGTAGATGATTCATTGCCTGACTTGGAACATTTTTCAACCTTCGTGTGCATGCTACGGGTCCGGGGGCATCAAAAGTGATGAACAATTCTTTTGTTCTGTAGAATTTCCACAGGTTCCTTCACTACTAGATAGGAGAAAATTAGGATGATACGGGTCTGAGATATCTACAATACTTTTGTTCTGTCAAATTTCCACAGGTTCCAGCTATTTCATATCGAACTGGATAAATGCATCTCAGTATCCTGTAAACTGATATGTTTTTCAAGTGCATGCCCTATAAGATTATTACATTAGATTAGATAGGCGGCAGTAGACGAACCAAGAGGCCCATTCCCAAAGAGACACCGGGACTATCACCCCGGCCTCTTTGAGCTATTGCCATTAGGTTAGTAGGATATAGAGGATTGGGGAAACGAGAGGTGAAAAAACGGAAGACGAAAGAGAAAAAAGAGACAGAGAAAATAAAAAACATAAAAAATAAAAACAGAGGGGGAGAAGAATCTCCGCCATGAATGCCCCCAAGCATGATCGATTGCCGCTGATATACGGAGCTGAAATATATAGATGGAGTGGAAGTGAGAAGAAGTCAGCATGAAATGGCCTGGGAAGCTTTGGTCGTTAAGTGCTTGCGACTCGTGGAGGAGGAGTTCTTAGCTGAAGAGGATATCTCTCCCAGTGTATGTCAAGACGATTTTAAAACGAGTTGACCGACTCCGCAGAAACAACATCGGAAGGTAGTCTATTCCAAATGCTGACAATGATATAGGGAAAGAACTGCTGACTTAAGGTTGATCTTCGAGCTTTATGCTTGAGTTTTTGACCGTGGTTTCGCAAGTGATCATTAAGGTCTCATTCAAAGAGTCCCGTTATGGGTACGTCGTTGAAGCCATTCAAGCACTTGAATGTTTCTATTAGTTCCCCCTGAGTCGTCTTTGCTGGAGAGAGATCAGATCCAGTTCTTTTAGGCGACGTTCATACGACTTGTTTCTCAGCTGAGGTATCAAATTCGTTGCTCTGCGTTTTACTCTTTCCATGTTATCGATATCTTTACAGAGATGCGGCGACCAGAATTGAACAGCAAATTCTAAGTGTGGCCTCACTAATGTCTTGTACAGTGGGACGATGATGTTCTTGGACTTGTATTCGAAGTTACTGGTGATGAATCCGAGTACTCTGCTCGCCATTTTCACACTCTTGTCGACTTGCTGACTGTGCTGTAGTTTGTTTGTAATAGTGATTCCTAAGTCACGTTGTTGGGTGACAGTGGCCTCGTCCATCCCATTCATTTTCAATTGGGTGGAAGAGTTCACCAACCCTACTTGCATTACTGAGCATTTGTCGACATTAAAGTTCATCTGCCACGTTGCGCTCCATTCCATGAGATGGTCAAGGTCTTGTTGGAGCTCGNNAGTCGCTCGACTCTCCTTCAAGCTTCACTCGCTGCTGCCGACCCGTAAGCCATGCCTTGATCCATCGTAAATAGTCACCCTGGATACCATGGGTTTCCAATTTTTTCATTAGCCGGTGATGGGGGCCTTTATCAAAAGCCTTTTGGAAGTCTAGATACACAAGGTCTACACCCATTTCTTAAAAGTGGAATACAGTACTGCCAACGAAAAACAAAGTCGAATATCTGTATCAAAGCATAATGGCAATGACCAATGTGCGTTTATCTATAAATTTGCTGACATAGTTCCATATATTTTTCTTGTAGCCCTGCCATATTGTAAGAAACTGGGCAGCAACCGCCCCCGAATAAGCAAAGGTAGATGTTTTGTAGATGCAAAGAAGATATGAACTCCTGAGAGCATAGGCAGATTATTTGTCAGTTTCTTAAAGTAATGAAGGTTGATGTTATTTATTTCCAAAAGCTTGGTTGCCTCCAGGAAGCAAAGAGTGTAACAGAATGACTCAAGTGAAACAAGTATCGAACAGTGACGTCTTCAATGACGTCACATCGACCAACGCTACAGCTGAAGAACCTAGGAGAATTTTGCGTTACATCATATCTCCAACAAGTTGTGAACTATAAATTTCAAATCATTAAATTTATTATGAAATAAATAAAACGTATACTAAATGAGTAATAGATATATTTATTGTTTAAAAATGAGGTGAATGCTTGTGGAAGCTTTCGCAGCATCAGAGGTAAATTTTGGGATGGGATGGCGCCATGATTTAACTTCTTTGAAGTGAAGCCTTATTTACACTCCATAGTCTATTCATAGTGTTCATTACAAAACATTTTTTAACATTTTATCGTATTTTTGACCTATTCGTTTGAACCTCCTGCTCCTAAGTGGCCTGCTACTTGAATTGAACCAATACACACGGTACCGCCACGATAGCAGCATGCTTACGTTTGTAGCTCTAACACCTTATATCGTTCGCAAGTTCGAGGCCAATCCAGGCACGCGAGCTCTTTTCTGATCTAGATGTGCTGACTCGGCAGTTCTGTGCATGCACTGCACCGTGGTGGAACTTGCCTTCCTCAGAGATGAGAGAGAGGGGGGTGAGGGTCGCGGGTCATTTGTTTCTTCCGCCAAATTGGCGCCATAGTTCTTGGTGGCCCATGGTCGACTGCAACTACACTCACTCCTCTGGGGCCAGTGGGCCTATAACCACAGCACAAACCAGCGCATGTGGGCTTCCCAGGTGAAAGTGTGGTCTAAGTTGACTCTACCTTTACAGTACAATGGTTGCAGTCAGTTACAGGACTAACTGTTCTTATGGTTTCTCTCGTGTCAAGTATAGCGCAACTTATATTTTTCGTTAGGATTAAGAGCCCAACCACCGAAAATATGAGGTTCCACCCTCAAATACTCCGATTCTGCGATATGAAGTCATACGCCGACATGCGGTCACGGTTAAGTTTCATTTTAGTCTAGTTGAGTCCTGCCGTTACATTCTCTGCGTCCTGGTTGCACTTCTGACACAAATGTCATTTACCTAAAACTCTTCTAAGTAAAACACGTTGAAACAAAACATAATCTTCGGAGAATGGAATAACCACCAAAATATAGCATCTACATGATAGCGGGAGGGCTGTACTAGTTTTATAATATGGATTACTAAAAGAAAAATTTCATATGATTTATACCACAACAGGGCTCACTCAGTCACACTGTTAACTGTTATAGATACGTGTTAATTATATACCTCAGTCCAGTCAGCATTAGTTACCCCGGTCTGTCTTCGTATGAAATTCGTTTACACGCTCTATACTTGAATGCGTAGAAAATGCTAACATTCAAGTCAACAGAGAACGTTTTTTCTGTGTGGCTCTCCTTAGCGGCGAGTCGGGGGTCTTGGAGTTTTTAAGTGCAGCATTTAGTCCCATCTATCACTGAACGGTTAGAACAAGAGATGGAGGTCAAACGGCGGCTACGTAAAACTATTACAACCAATGAAGTAGACTCTGTCCACTGGCCCTCCAACTCGCCAACCATTCTACGTGTAATTTCCATTCTCATTTGAATATTCCCCGAGTTGCAGGCAGCTGTTCCATCACCGCAAACATCGACATCATTGCCCCGCGAACTACAGACATAAAACTAACAGCCAGCGGAGGACAAAGGTTCCGCGCGCTCCAACGCTCAGAA
The DNA here is from genome assembly GCA_001587735.2 of Parhyale hawaiensis. NCBI lineage: Eukaryota > Metazoa > Arthropoda > Malacostraca > Amphipoda > Hyalidae > Parhyale > Parhyale hawaiensis. The sequence goes on from LQNS02000231.1 coordinate 6,154,422, forward strand.
AAATGAGCGAGCTACGAAAAACGATGCAAGTTCCACAAGTAGAAATGCAAAATTTGCGAACTCATCGTTAGCTAAGCAATTTTCATTTGGCAGCTTTCACGGCCGAGGGAGTGACGGCGCTTGAAGGACTTTTTGATGGCGTCACAAAAGGTTGCGATTGTGCCAGCAATTCCCAGGACTGGATTACTCTACCCTCCACGGCTGCCCAGATGTCATTTGAATTTGAAGTTCTAATATAAAGGCGTCCTCGACGGCAGCTTAATTAAGAAAACCGGCCGGAAAATTTCCCATACGGACTCGCTTCGCCACACGCCAAATACCTCAGATATGAAATGAATGGGAGAAATGCTTTGCACATTTCAAGTTAGCGACCGTTGGAAGCGTTCTAAGAGCTCATGATGCCCGTATTTGTTTGAGGGGTATTGTCGCAATAGACTAAGCTGATGTGATCAGCTGGGACTTGACCGACTTCTACCATTCTTTTGAATGGTATAGAACGACTGTTATTCATAAGCAAGGCTTAAATGTTGCACGCGTCACACTATTGATTAGTCCTCGATTATAATGTAATTGGAACTTGCTAACATTTGAATATAGGATGTATATGAAAGCTACCTTCAGTGTTCTTGATAATAGTGTAGAGATGGTTATTAGTAGCTGCGTAATGGCATACGTTAATGCCATGAGGTACGTGCGCAAATTTTAGTCACGGTCACAAGGAAGCATCCCTGAGTTGAAAATAGGGCCATGCAGCCCTGGCAACGCCGCTGCAAGTTGCGGAAAGCTCGCAATAACTACAGAAATGCGTTATATATGGTGACAGATTGCAGTAACAGCTTTATATAGCTAACTGCTTTGATAATGTCGCAATATGGCGTAAGAGTCACAAGAGCAGCTTTTAAGGAGGCAAGAGACAGGTATTATACTAAAATAGTTTGAATAAACAGGTGATATAGAAGCATTTACTGCACAAGCTTGCAGCCATGCACTGATTATAATAACGAACGTCATGTAGCACACAGAACCTTACAGCTGGACTAGAGTTGGAACCTTTGACTGAGTTACAGTTGCGTACGTGACATTTAACAGTGATTAAGGTGAAACGCCCGTGGTGCGGTTTTTAGCTAAAATTGCATCGTGCGAGGTCGCTATGGCAGTCTATTAGAACTTTGTTTTCATGGTATATACCATGGTTATATTATTCAAAAGACAGAGGTGTATCACAGTTGTCAAACATAATATTATTCACCATGTATTGTAACTAATGTTATAAAGCATGAGCACATTATTGATCTACGGCAGGAGAGGGGGTATTAGCTAACTATTATTTAATAGTACGGTAGTCGTTTTTTGTAAATTTTGTCTTAGAATTGGTTACCATAGTAAATTTTGTACTATATTGGTTCTACCCGGCCTGGCGTGTTCTATTAAGAATAAAATTAGTCCACTGTTGAAAGTCTAAGCAGCGCGTAGTCAGTGAGAACCCGAAGCCCACAATTCGTTCGCTATGAGGTATTGCCATGGTGCAAACACAGGGAAAACTTTGTAGACTTTGCAATAAATCTCACGAATGGAATTAGAGTGCAAATACGATCAGTTGCAGCAGATTTGTAGGAATGCTGATGTATTGCGTCACCTTTCTTGATGATACTGAAAGAAGCCACCATTGTAGAGCGAAATTGTTAGATGTTGAATAATGAACTACTCGAGTTTCTACAAATTCCGAGGAAAACTTCTTCCAATTGTTCACTATCAAAATACGGAAAGCCGCCGTCCCTGTTTGGTTGCTTGATGCTTAAGCTTTGGCCCATAGTTCCGGAAACAATCATCATCATTTTCACCGCTGAGCTCCACTGCCGGGGAATCGTTGAATCCAGTCGGGTACTTTAAACCTTCGATATGTTACTCCCTGAGACGTCTTTTCTCGAGAGAGAAGAGTCCGAGCTCCTGGAGGCAACGCTCATATGGCTTACTGCGTGAATGTGGCATGAACTTTGGTGCCGTGCGTTACATTGGTTCTATTTATCAGTATCTTTCAGGTGATGGGGTTACTTGACTTCAACAGTTAACTTTAAGTGAGGGTGAGCTAGTGTGTCGCATAAGGAAAGATTATATTCTTAGATTTGTATTAGAAATTGCCGGCGACAAATTTCAGGATTTTGCCTACAGTTTTTACACTCCTGTCAACATGTTTCTTGCACATTAAGGAGTTTTAGATCATTTTTCCTAAGTAACATTGTTAGGTAACAGATACAAGTTCGGTACCGTTTATTTTTAGTCAAATGTTGATTTATATTCCTGTCAATATACATCACTGAATGTCTGTCAACATTCAAGTTCATTTACCATTCTATGGTCCATTCTACTATAGATGGTAGAGGATTTCTTGGAACTCCTCTATATTGTGTCCTGTACTGCCCAATTTTTCATCATTCTCTTCGCAAATTTACTAACATTACTAAGATTGATAACATCATGATCATATAAATAAATGATGAACAAGAGTGGACCGAGCACACTCTCTTGTTGCACTTTTGATGGGACAAAGGTCCAGTCGCTCACCCCTCATTGGAGTTGTACCCTCTTCTGGCAGTCAGTGAGTCATGCCCCAATAAGAGGAACAGTTTACCTGAAATCGGTGAGCCTCTAGTTTAGTTTTATAATTATTATTATTTTGTAACGTTTATGAGACTTCATCGAAAGCTTTTTGAAAGTTTAAGCAAGCAAAGTCCGCTGGATTTGAATCTCCGTTGATGTCCGTAACGCTTGAAAACAAGTCCAGTTTGTCGATCAGACAACGTCTTCAATTTTGGAAGCCATGACGAGTATCGAAAATCAAAGGGTACACCCTGAGGTGGTCAGCGATACGTTTCTGCAGCAGTCTTTCAAAATCTTTGCTTACTGCCGATAGTCATGGGACATTTCTTATTTTTCATTGCTTTCATATATCGGGGTAACGTTCTCATCTCATGCAACCACTCCCATGATAACAGACTGACTAATAACTTTGAGAACTGGCGCTGCTTTGAGTAGGGCCAGTTCTCGAAGAACAAAGAGAAGGGTCGCTATTCCACAATATCCACTAAGTCCACAAACTTTATCAGGTCCAATCAGTCAACCAGGTCCCGGGTCCAGGCCTATTGAAAGTTATAAGCCGTTCCCAGGTAAGTAACCTGGATTCGGTCTTTAGAGGGCCTCGGACAGACGGACGGACGGACTGCTCTCTTAATATAGTACACTAGTGCACCAAACGCAACCCTTTTGTTGAATAAGTCTTGAAAGTATGTATTTGAAAATATCTTACCATCCTATCAAAAACTTCACAATACTCCAAATTTCACCATGTCCACAAAGTGCACGAAGTTCACCAAGTGTACAAAAGCAACCAAGTTCACAAGGGCCCATGACCAGGCCTTCACTAATAACCCGTGAATTCCCGCGCTCGTAGCCTGGATAGGGTTTGGCAAAAAATATGTTGGGTACCTTGGAATTTTTTCTTCAGTATAAGATAGGGGAAAAATAAGGCTTCGGAGAGACGGACGCACAGACGGAAGAGAAGAAAGGAAGAGGACCTACGGCACCTACTACGTATTCTGAATAAATTTAAAATACTTAATGATCGAAGAAAGAAAACACGGGCAAATACAGATATAGGTCCACGCATGCCTGTACAATTACAAACATTATCGTCAACATGAAGAGACCACCGCATTTCATGCCGCATCAAGTTTGCTATTTCATGCATCTAACCATACATCAATTTTCATAGGATGAACACTGTTTGCAATGACCTCAGATGTATACAGAAAGGCGTTACCGGGTTACCACCATTCCTGCTAAGCAATTTTCTGCTCATCAATGATTACATAAGCAGTGGATGGCGAATATCAGGCAATTTTCTTTTTACCGGAACAAAACAGAATTACCTGGGCTGCAGACAGCAGCAACACGTATTATATAACTCAAAGGTATTCCTCGGAAATTATTAGCAGCTGATTGTGTTTTCGCAGAGAGCATCTGTTCCTTATAAACATGTTTGCCTGTTGCCTTCAGCAGATCTTTTTAAGTGAAGCTTACGTGTCCATTCTGGGCTAATGAGGCATATTTTTGCACTCCAACTGACTGTTAATATGCCTCGCTGAAGCCTCGCCAGCAACGGTAATCTGTAAAACTAATCTGATTTCTCTTGCTCTTGAGTAACAGCAAGTGCAGGTAGCAGATTAGTATGAAGCCGCTCTAGTTCACTTTTTTTTAATGTCTCAAATTCCATCACATGTTAACATTGGAGCAGCAGGCGAGTTGCCAGAGCGGAAGAGCTTCCATGCGATATAATTTCGGTGTGTACAAATATGATAGCACATATTATGTTAACTCATTGATAATTTTCACGCCATGATCTTAAATTCAGCGTATAATACAAACTAAAGCACCTAGTGTTCCCCAATCATATATTTACTATTGTTACCAATGTCCTTTTCCTATTTAGCAATTAGCTTTTTCATGTCGTCCGAATGAAATGAAGACTGTCTCGACTCAAAAAAGCTTTAGATGAACTCATTCACTTGGATGTCTTCAGTAAAGTTTATGCGTTGGAGAGCGTTCTGTAAGGACCTGAAGTGAAGCAAATTAGTCGGGGCGAGGTCAGGGGAATATGGTGAATGGGTTAGTAGAGAGCAGCCGAGTTGTAATTTTTTTTACACGCCACTTTTGAGGCAGGTGGTCTTGCGTTGCCACGAAGAAGGCTGACCATTTTGCTGCTGACAGGCTGGATGTTTATTTCTCAGATTTTCATCAGCACGCTGCAGTAGCTCAACATACACTGTTGCATTCAAGTGTTTGGCTGCGGCCCAAAAACTAATGCTGGAGCAAAAATTAACAAAAAATCAGAATTATTTATGAATCCACCTAAGATAAAAGGGACGCCAATACACATACGTACAATGAGTTTCTGAAGCAAATGTGTGGTGAAGTTCTTGTACACATCCTTAGCAGCTAAGGAAGCGCCTTCTGTAACTTTTATAGTCCCAGACTGAGCATCTCAAGTTTAATTTTTTTGTGAATACTGCGCAAAATTTCCGCCAATCATGATAATGAAACATTTCAGATGAATTTTCGTTGGGGTAAATTCAGTGAAGAACGTATTGAGAATACCGCGATTCCTCTACTTCCACAGTTCATATCAAACACAATCTCAAATCTGCTGAAATTAGTTTCAAAGCAGTTGGTTCCCTAAATTTTGCTCATCTGTACGACAGCAAATCCCTTAATACGTAAGAAATGGAGAAACATAAAACACATAGAATCCACGTGTGTCAAAGAAACTCTAGTTTCAATAACAAAGACATGATTAAGCGTATGCTTTGTTTACTAAATTAGATAGAAGTAGATCAGCTAACTTCTCGAACTCATGACCCTTCAATCTTTCAGAACCAGTTGATTGTAATCATTTAAAAATCCAGTTTAAAAATGTGATTTATCTAAAATTGTTTAGTATATTAACACGGAATAACTAACATCCATACGCGTTTATCAACTAATATATGAAGGAATTTATATAATTATATTTTTCGTGTCACTCTGTGATTAAAGTACAGACACGGGAAAATTGGGCCAGCTTAGAGAAAGTACCAATCGTGTCACGATCAGTTGAATATCTGTAGGTGAATATTAGATCCGTCTGCAGCTGATGCTGCAAGAGAGGGAAAACCAAATTTTTCCATCCTAAGCCGCATCGAAACATCTATTTCTTCCGCTCTAATGAACTCCCTGAGTGTTGAGATTCCCATTTTTTAATTCCATTGGTTTATGTATGTAGTTCCCAAGGCGCTGCAGATGTATGCAAGCATCAGATGGTCGTTATCTCTGTTTGGATCACATATTTCGATCGATTCAGATACCTCTTCCGTCGTTCATAATCCTATTTTCTTTTCTTTAGCCGAAGCTCTTTGTAGCAGTCAAAACTTAACGTTGTGCAGCAGTCAAATTTTCAGCACTTGTTTTGTTTTAGCCTATAATGCACCAAGTGCTGATGGCCATGATACGCTGCTGAGGGCTTCCAAGAAAGTCCTTTCCTTGAACTAAGTTTCCTGGTGTTAATTGACTGCCGAAAACACATTTGAAATTTGCGATTTCGCCACTAGGACGGAGATATTGCTGAACCCAAACTTTATTTAACACCAATCAAAATCTATGCTGAACAAAATGAAGATCAAGACAGCTGGTATGATACAGATTTAGCAACAGAATCAGTAAATCAGTAGTGCAAGTAAGAACAATAAAACATATAATATGAATACCTGGTATTCATTATGTACTAACTTTGTTTACCAAGTTATGAACGATAAGGCCTCTGCTTACATCTCGTCTCGTTCAGCAGTTGCCTTCTGAAGGGCGTCATAATAGCCGAGAACAGTTGAAAATGCTACAGAAATACGCAGCAGCTAAGAATGTAAATGCTGCACGGAACACAGATCCAAGTCCAAATAAAATGGCCATAATTTAAGCCAGGCACTTTCATAGATTCGTAAGCTAATCGACGGATGTAAAATTATACGCGGTAGATAGCGCTGTCGTAGTCTTACTTGAATCTTTGAGCTTGTGCCACTTCACCGCTGCATCTAAAACTAAATTTATGATGTTAAGGATAAAATAGCTTGTAGCTGGGCTACCTTAGGTTAGAGCAAATAACTTCATTTGGAATAAAATCCTAAACAAGGAAGAAAATGCGTCACAGTTATTAAATACAGCAGTTAAGTGGCCAAAATCGGAATTTCTTTATTTCATGTTGAGTGTCCCTGTTTACTGCTCCCCTTTTACACCGAAACCATTGCAAATGGTGGGTTCAGCGAAGTACCTCAAGTAGGAAGAAACTTAAAGAGACGAGAGGGTGGGCAAGCAGCGCGGCTTACGATTTAAACTGACGGTCTCTTTCATTAGCTGCGCAAACACCAGCAACGACTTGCTGCTCTCAGAGCACGCGCCCCACAGCAGGGCAAGAGTCACGCGATTTTCTGTAGCGCTTAATGAGTCACCGAGGCGATGCCTGGGGAATTCTGGGGCAAATAATTCGCCCGTAAATTTANTAGGTATGCCATCAGCATTTGACTTTCGGGAACTGCAATTTCCCTGTTGCGCTGGGGCGTATGCGGCTCTCGGCAGAGATCCACGTTTTTTGGCCATAGGTATTTGGGACTGGGATCTTGCCTGGAAAGCGCTTGCTGGACTCGATCGTTCAATTTTGGATGAATTCAAAGAGGTTTGGCAGGCGTCTGAAGGCGTTTCTTCATCGCATGCAACCACTCCCATGATATCAGACTGACTAATAACTTTGAAAAGTGGCGCTGCTTTGAGTAGGGCCAGTTCTTGACTTCAACAGCTAACTTTAAGTCAGGGCGAGCTAGTGTGTCGCATAAGGGAAAGGTTATATTCTTAGATTTGTATTACAAATTGCCGGCGACAAATTTCAAGATTTTGCCTACAGTTTTTACACTCCTGTCAACATGTTTCTTACACATTAAGGAGTTTTAGATCATTTTTTCCTAAGTGACATTGTTAGGTAACAGATACAAGTTCGGTACCGTTTATTTTTAGTCAAATGTTGATTTATATTCCTGTCAATATGCATCACTGAATGTTTGTCAGCAATGAAGTTCATTTACCATTCTGTGGTCCATTCTATTATAGATGGTAGAGGATTTCTTGGAACTCATTTACATTGTGTCCTGTACTGCCCAATTTTTCATCATTCTCTTCACAAATTTACTAACATTACTAAGATTGATAACGTCATGATCGTATAAATAAATGATGAACAAGAGTGGACCGTGCACACTCTCTTGTTGCACCCTTGATAGGACAAAGGTCCAGTCGCTCACTCCTCATTGGAGTTGCACCCTCTTCTGGTAGCCAGTGAGTCATGCCTCAATAAGAGGAACAGCTTCCCTGAAATCGATGAGCCTCTAGTGTAGTTTTATAATTATTATTATTTTGTAACGTTTATGAGACTTCATCGAAAGCTTTTTGAAAGTTTAAGTAAACAAAGTCCGCTGGATTTAAATCTCCGTTGATGTCCGTAACGCTCGAAAACAAGTCCAGTTTGTCGATCAGACAACTTCTTCATTTTTGGAAGCCATGGCGAGTATCGAAAATCAAAGGGTATACACCCTGAGGTGGTCAGCGAAACGTTTCTGCAGCAGTCGTTCAAATCTTTGGTTACTGCCGATAGTCATCGGAGATTTTTTATTTTTCATTTCTTATATATATTGGGGTAACGTTCTTATCGCATGCAACCACTCCCATGATATCAGACTGACTAATAACTTTGAAAAGTGGCGCTGCTTTGAGTAGGGCCAGTTCTCGAAGAACACAGAGAAAGGTCGCCATTCCACAATATCCACTAAGTCCACAAACTTCATCAGGTCCAATCAGTCCACCAGGTCTCGAGTCCAGGCCTATTGCAAATAATAAGCCGTTCCGAGGTAAGTCACCTGGATTCGGTCTTTAGAGGGCCTCGGACAGACAGACGGACTGCTCTCTTATTATAGTATACTAGTGCACCAAACGCAATCCTTTTGTTGAATAAGTCTTGACAGTATGTATATGAAAATATCTTACCATCCTATCAAAAAAGTTCACAATACTCCAAATTTCACCATGTCTACAAAGTCCACGAAGTTCACCAAGTGCACAGAAGCAACCAAGTTCACAAAGGCCCATGACCAGGCCTTCACTAATAACCCGTGAATTCCCGCGCTCGTATCCTGGATAGGGTTTGGCAAAAAATATGTTGGGTACCTTGGAATTTTTTCTTCAGTATTAGATATGGGAAAAAAAGGCTTCGAACAGACGGACGCACAGACGGCTCTGTTATTATAGTATAGATTGGAAATAACGCGGTAGATATTTTTGACAGTAAAATACCCTAGCAGATATTGCAGTACTGGTGATTCAGGCCTTAACCCTTTAACGCCCATTGTCACGTGCTCCGCTAAACACATGTATTATTTAGTGATGGCAGGCAGAAGCAAATACATGATTAGGGAAACAGGTGCTTATCGAAGTTGCCTAAGGCTCAGTGGCTCATCACGTCGCATGATATGCAAAAAAAAAAATATTCTCATTTGGCCTGGCGTTTGAAAGTCTAGTTAATGAGAGTACTTACGCTACCCAACTTATATTGTTCTAGTCATTCGCTATTGTAATGGAAACATAAGCTTATATGCTCTTTTTTCGTAAGCAGTCGTCTGAAGTTTCGACATGATCATCTTTGGAAATTATTGACTGTAGTTTAGCGCGAATTTACCTTAGCATTCTTCCCTAAGTTTGATTAAAGCATTTGCCGATCCGTGTACTATGAAGCAGTCGTCAATGTAGCGAGTGGAAATGCGTGGCTTAATGTCTGACATGCATTCCAATACACAATTCTAATTTATAATAGTAGTTAGCAAAGATTATGTGTCAATACGGCGGTAGTAATTACATTGCCCGTCATAATAGTAGTTAGCAAAGATTATGCATCAATAGGGCGGTAGTAATTACATGAGTAAGAGTAAGCAATTCTATCACACAAAAATATGCAATATAGCAGTAAATGGCGCAATTGTTACTAGTGCATATCATTTGGTGTTTGAAAGATAACGGCAAATATTTTTGATGCTAAAATACATCAGCAGAAAATGTAGTACAAGATAGTAAACGAATGCAGACAACCAGAACTGGCAACGTGTAGAATTAGTATCAGCAACACTCTGTTACGTGTGCAGTTTCCTACTGTATTTATGTCTATAGCTCTTATAGTCAGGGATACTTTTACGTCTCTCCATAAACTTCTTATATCGACTGATTCAAGAGCATAGGAAGTTCTGCGTTAGTCTGGACAGTAAAGTTTCAAACAAACCCTGCCAAACAGTATTGCAAAAGAATGCATATCATCGAAATACAATGCTCGATTATACCTTTAGTCCAATATAATTATTATATTGTAATTAAGGCAGTCTAGCTTTCAAAAGTTGAAAAAACAGTCGGAAAAAGACGGGCAACATTTGTTTCGCAAAGTATTTTGATATACGCACTATACAATATATGTTGGCTTCAGTTATAATTGGTGAGCAGTTGCGAGATGCTTTTTTACCTCCGAATTTAAAAATTAGAATAAATTTTACGGGAGCATAGCTGGATATATCGTTGCAGGAAAAACTTCACAGTTCTTTGAGTAAAAACTCACCATCTACAAAGGTGTCTCTCATATAAGAAAGGATGAGGACTTATGGCACTTACTACGCATTCTGAATAAATTTAAATTACTTAATGCTCGAAGAAGAAGGATACGCGCAAATACAGATATAAGTCCATGCATGCCTGTACAATTACTAACATTATCGTCAACATGAAGAGACCACCACATTTCATGCCGCATCAAGTTTGCTATTTCATGCATCCAACCATACATCAATTTTCATAGGATGAACACTGTTTGCAATGTCCTCAGATGTATACAGAAAAGCGTTACCGGTTACCACCACTCCTGCTAAGCAATTGTCTGCTCATCAATGTCTACATAAGCAGTGGATGGCGAATATCAGGAAATTTTATTTCTACCGGAACAAAACAGAATTACCTGGGCTGCAGACAGCAGCAACACATATTATGTAACTCAAAGGTGTTTCTCGGAAATTATTAGCAGCTGATTATATTTTCGCAGAGAGTATCTGTTCCTTATAAACATGTTAGCCTGTTGCCTTCAGAAGATCTATTTAAATCAAGCTTACGTTTCCATTCTGGGCTAATTAGGCGTATTTTTGCACTCAAACTGATGTTAATATGCCTCGCTGAAGCCTCGCCAGCAACGGTAATCTGTAAAACTAAACTGACTTCTCTTGCTCTTGAGTAACAGCAAGTGCAGGTAGGAGATTAGTATGAAGCCGCTCTAGTTCACTTTTTTAATGTCTCAAATTCCATCACATGTTAACATTGAGCAGCAGGCGAGTTGCCAGCGCGGAAGAGCTTCCATGCGATATAATTTCGGTGTGTACGAATATGATAGCACATATTATGTTAACTCATTAATAATTTTCACGCCATGATCTTAAATTCAGCGTATAATACAAACTAAAGCAGCTAGTGTTCACCAATCATATATTACTATTGTTTCCAATGTCCTTTTCCTATTTAGCAATTAGCTTTTTCATGTCATCCGAATGAAATGAAGACTGTCTCGATTCAAAAAAGCTTTAGATGAACTTATTCACTTGGGTTGTCTTCAGTAAAGTTTATGCCTTGGAGAGGCATCTGTAAGGAACTGAAGTGATGCAAATTAGTCGGGGCGATGTCAGGAGAATATGGTGAATGGGTTAGTAGAGAGCAGCCGAGTTGTAATTTTTTTTACACGCCACTTTTGAGGCAGGTGGTCTTGCGTTGCCACGAAGAAGGATGACCGTTTTGCTGCTGACAGGCTGGATGTTTATTTCTCAGATTTTATCAGCACGCTGCAATAGCTCAACATACACTGTTGCATTCAAGTGTTTGGTTGCGGCCCAAAAACTAATGCTGGAGCGAAAATTAATAAAAAATCAGAATTATTTATGAATCCACCTAACATAAAAGGGACGCCAATACACATACGTACATTGAGTTTCTAAAGCAAATGTGTGGTGAAGTTCCTGTACACATCCTTAGAAGCTAAGGGAGCGCCTTCTGTAACTTTTATAGTCCCAGACTGAGCATCTGAAGTTTAATTTTTTTGTGAATACTACGCAAAAAGATTCCTCTACTTCCACAGTTCATATCAAACACAATCTCCACTCTGCTGAAACTGGTTTCAAAGCAGTTGGTTCCCTAAATTTTGCTCATCTGTACGACAGAAACCCCGTTAATACGTAAGAAATGGAGAAACATAAAACACATAGAATCCACGTGTGTCAAAGAAACTCTAGTTGCAATAATAAAGACATGATTAAGAGTATGCTTTGTTTACTAAATTAAATAGAAGTAGATCAGCTAACTTCTCGAACTCATGACATTCATGCGACCTTTCAATCTTTCAGAACCAGTTGATTGTAATCATTTAAAAATCCAGTTTAAAATTGTGATTTATCTAAAATTGTTAAGTATATTAACACGGAATAACTAGCATCCATACGAGTTTATCAACTAATATATGAAGGAATCTATAATATTAATAGCGTTGTTCCTTCGTTCGTTCCTTCGTTCCTTCCTTCGTGTGTTACGCCTGAATTCAATGTTCAACTCGCATTTGGCCTTACATGCGAAATCCGGTATATGTGCTACAGCTAACGCGAGAGGCAAATATATTGGCGAATTTCGTCCTTCATTCTTCATTATTTTGCGATTTATTGAGTTCAGGTAGCTGGCGTATCTGTGATACGGCTGGTGACTAATCTCTCGGATACAGACCAGGTCTTTTTAATTTTTAATACCCCAGAAATTTTTAAGAATAAATCTTGGGGAATATATACCGTGGTTTACTGCCAAAGGAATTCCACGGGTCCAGTTAGACAGAGGGACTTATAAATATAATCCACGGGCCACTTAGACATGGGCAGCTTCAGTAATTATTATCAGCAAAAGGCTGGTCGTATAAGATATCATACATGGAAT
>LQNS02000231.1:6177215-6194320 GCA_001587735.2 Parhyale hawaiensis
AATCCAGGCCAGACACTCAGACCGTATTGGTCGCACTTGTGACGTGCGAATTCCGATCAAAACTGGTGGTGACGCAATGGCCACAAAGTATTCTAATAGTTTCGCGGTTTAGGGGGCGAGATTATTCAACAAAATGCCACGTCACATCCGAAATGTCACCGGTACAGAGACTGTGAAATTTAAAAACTTACTGGACGCATACTTACTGAACGTGCCAGATAAACCTGTTTTAAGCGGCTACGTGAACTGTGGGGATAACTCGCTGTTAGCCATCCCGCTGGACACGGACTGCAGCATCACCTCTGCGCAAGATGGGTTGCGGGCATAACGCCACCTGGACCTCGTACGAAGTATCATCAAGGTAATCAAGGGCCTTTCAATATTCTCTTCTCATAGTTCCCAGCGTACGGTGAATCTTGTCTACAAAAGGTTCAAACAAACAATACTGTGTTTGGGAGCTAGCTTCTCCATGTTTCTTACATACTTCATCTTAGTATGTCCGAATAACTCCACCTTCGTTTCATCTGACCACAAAACCTGGGAATAAAATTTATTGTTTTATCCGTATGTTTCTTAGCAAGCTTAGCCGCACTTGTAAACAGACGTTCTTCAGCGGTAGTGTCTTTCTAGGGCGTCGTCCGTGTAACTGTGTTTCGTGCAGAATATTGAAGATTGCACTTAAAACTAACGCGCGCGCCTCTTCTGCAAGTCTTTCCTTGTCCATATATAATAAACCCTTCGTGTTTTTATTTATTTAGTGTCCGCTCTTAAGGCAACAGATAGGCCAAAAATAGGCCAGGTTGTAGATTTTGTAATTACATAGAAATCGATGACCAGGTTGCAGAAGATGGCGAAGGCTTATCCTTATCCCTTGATCTGAAGACACTTCTGGCTTGAAACACTTCTTGAAATCGGAAGGATTTGTATGCAGCTTCTGGAGTCCGATTTTATAACTTCTTCTCTCAGGTCACAACGTGAAAATTCGACAGATGGTCAACGAAAAGCACTGGAGGTGATTTTTCACTATCAGGTGACAATCATATTTCTAGCTCACTGTCTTTCTTATTTGACGAAGCAGTTCTCTCATCCTAGGCCAAAGTTTCAGCACTCCAAATGAAGCAGATATTTGAGTAGGAAAGACGGTATCAACGATATCATTGCTATGGAGGGCTCACATTGCATATAAGCTCACATGATTGGAGTTGCATTCAAGTTTAATGGAGTGTGATACTCAAGATTGTACTTCTGCCTATTGATACAGAAAACCTAAGGATAAGAACACGACAAAGGATCAATGAAGAAGTAAGTCACAGAAGATTTCGCCCCGGCTATAGGTTACGTCAACATATCGATTATTGCGTGAAATTTTTCGCTCAAGAGGTCCACTAGTTATCTAAGAGTTAACTTAGAATAGAATGGATAGCTAGCAGTAGACTGAACAACAGGCCCATTCCCAGAAAGCAGCCGGGATTTACGCTCCGGCCCTCCATGAGCTATCGCCATTTGTTCAGAATCATGGCCGAAGAAAAGACAGTCTTTTGGAAAATCATTCGAGGGAGAGTTTTTACAAACGACCTTTTCTTGTCAGATTTACTGTAGAGCTAAATTCATTTTACTGTACTTTCCTGTCGTCGTTCGAGTTGGTGATTTCAGCGCCGTCAATCAGGCAGACATTGTTACGCAATTTATATTAAAGTAATGTCTGCTACAACGGCGATTTTCATATCAGCCCGCATTTCAGTACCTTCCGCACTGATGAACTAATCCGGTGCTTTGCCAAAGATAACTTCGGAAGAATATTATAGAATATGTTGGACTCTGAGGTTTTGCAAAACAAGCTAGAAGTAATTATTGAATTGAAATAGATTATGTTATAATTCAGAGTATATTTTACTGGAGATTGCAAAGGTATGAACGATTTCCAATTTCATAATTTTCTTATATTCACAAATCAAAATTTTATATGCTATTCTCATTAAGGCATGTTTAGGATATCTTACCCTTAATGCATTAATTTTGAAAGTCTCTACCATATAATAAAAACCGTTGTGTATATTTATCTGTTTATTTATTAGTTTATTTGCTTGTTTATAATATATGTGTTTACCTCTAGATTTTTTTATCTGTCCATTTTCTGCCAAGCTTTAGGAAAACACAGATACGCAAAATTTAGGCCAGGCTGGAGACTGTGGTCATTTTGCCAAGCTTCATTGAAAATTAAAAAGTAGAAAATAGACCACATTCCAGATTATGGCAAACGTCTACAGTCACCTAATTGTCCACAATCACCTAATTGGCTACAGTTACCTCGATTGTCCACAGTCACCTCATTGTATACAGGCATTGATTGTCCACAGTCACCTGACGTCTCAAGTCATCTGACCTTTCTCCCAGTAATCTGACTCTGCCATATTCAACGGATTATGTATGTCAGCTTACTCTGCCCCTGTCACCTGACTCAGCTGACATTCGCCAAAAGCTTCAGCAGTTTGCAAGGCAGGTGAAATCTAACGATCTTCCACCTTAGCTTCTCATCCATACTTAAGAAAGTAGCGCGTGCAGTTCTCACGGGCCTTCGTAATTTTTGTAATACTGTCTGAATGTCCAGAATGTCTGAAGAATTTGGAGAAATCCGCCTTTATTTATCTTACTTTTGCAACTAATATGCTTCAGGATGATACGCTACAACGGTCAACTAAAATTATGCTAAGAAACGAATGCTCGCTCTTTAAATGCATATAAGCAGCAAAATGGAAGCAACACAAGAGAAAAAATCTTACATTAATAAGCAGCAAAGCACTGCTGAATTAAATTAGATTCCCCGCCACGTATCCGCGCTACCGAAGAATAAGCCTCCAGAACACCTCAGTTTTTCGGGTAAAGTGAAAGCTACTCCGTCAAAGAACGACAGCAAGCTGAAGGAAATAATTGAGTCTACTGCCTCGTGAGAAGTCATCGCTTCGCCTGTGCTTCGTTGACAATCTACTGAATTTATAAATCGTGAACTAGGAGCAAACTTATGTCTCGATGTTTGAATGTTATATATATATTTATCAGAGTTGATGGCAGCGCTAAGAGAAGCTACAAATATCTTCATCGCTTCGACTTCAAGGAGTGTTTCAAGAAAGAAGTGCTTTCAGAAACAGTGATAAGGATCCCAATTTCGCCACCTTCTGCAACCTGATAATCTAGCTCCATGAACACGGAACTTCATTACAAAATCTGATACCTGGGATATTTTTCGACTACCTATTTCGGTAAGAGTGTGACTCGAAACATACAAACATATAAAAGTATATATATATATAGTAAGATACTAAAATTTTACGAATATTATTAGTGCATTAACTTGCTTTCTTACGTGTTTGCGTTCGCATGCTTCGCTTTAAGATAGGAAAAAATCCGAGCGCTAAAAATTTAATTCGGCTGTATTCGTGATACAGAAGATGAACATCAGCTCGGCTGCATGAACGGCTACGTTATTTCAATGGTGATGCGAGAAATACATCTGGAATACGGAACATTTATATATTTCCCTTCGCTTACTGGCAGAGTGTTGAATCTCCCTTTATAACTGACAAGCAAAGAAGCTGGTGAAGGTAACCTTTACGGGCAGGAGTGGACGGTGAAATAGCGTGTGGTCTATGACCAGCTGAATAATACCGGTTTGTAGTGAAAGCAAAGAAGATCGTGATGGCGACCCAATGGGTCACAGGCCGTCTAGTATCAACACATAAACAAACACACGACTGCGTTTATTATATTGATTCAGGTAAATCCACGTCTTTGGCACGTTCTGTTAGAGCCGCATCACAGACGCTAGGCAAAAGAACAATTGTCGCCATTTCCGAATCCGAATGCTTTGCTGTGCCCATTTAAATAACACACATCTCAAGGGAATTTTGAGTGACAATTCCCTCCAAATTTGAAGAAATGTCCCAAAGTTTACTAAGAGCACTTTCTGTACCCACTGAACTGATGTCTAATATTTTTACACATTTTTTGTAAACTCGAAGCTGTATTTACGAGTGCGCAACACCCGGCCAATTAGCTGAGGAAACTCGTTCTTTTGACTAGCGCGTGTACCAGCCGTTAGATGTACGGTACATACAATCTCTTGGAGAAAAAAGTATGGATATTTTGAAATGCATAAGTTTATGTACTAGCTGATAAGTTGCATGCAATTGTAGTTATTACTTTACAAAAAACTAATATATGATGAAAATACTGTGCACTGCGGTATGCTGAAAAGAGAGTGATGTTTTTCTTGAGACGATTAATTTACTTAATAAAATAAGATAACAGCATTTATAATGATGGTAAGGTAGTCCTACTTTTCAATGATTTTTTTATACAGTTCCACTAGCTTATTCCTGACTACTTTATGGTCATGCCTAACTCAAAATGTACTGTTTTCTATCAGTATGCGAGTTGCGCTGAATGCTTTAGCTTTATTAATGGAATCCTCTGCACAACAAACAACCCATGTAGACGCTTTATAAGCACATATGATGCTCTAGCCTCTTCAAGAAAAGCCAAGCCAAATATCTAATAGCCATTATTAGGAACGACACATAAAAGGAGATTAAAGATTACGCTGAAGGCCTCCTGTGCGTTCCTCGTCAGCTACAACTATATTCTCGCCTTTCTTTCCGACCAGTTACTTTACATCACTCCTCTTTCATATACGTCTCATTTTTTAGGAACTTTGTATCGGAAAACTATTATGAAATGGCAGCATTATCGGAAATTTACCACATACTTTCACTTCTCAGGTACATAAATTCTGAGATCAACTTCGCCTAAACTTGGGAAATTCTATATCACTCCGCAAAAGTCTTCAGCAGGTGTAGAAAAAAAATCAAAAGTCAGCGGACCCTAAAATGTCCACAACTACGGCTAGTATAGAATTGCTGACGACTCTCAAGTTCTTGTAAGCGACGCACTCAAACTTCGGTGAAACTCGAGCCCCGGCCCCTGTGTGATGGCTGCGTCCCCCACCTCACCTAATGCGCTCAAACCGCCAGTTGCCGCTCTCGGTTAGACTTTTGTCAACTGTTCTATTTACTGTTCGCAGCTTACGTGACAGAGAATTCCACCCTGCTGTTTTTGTCCTTCTGTATGGAGCACAATAACCATCATGTTCTAACTGGCATCAGGCGGAATATCTGACTCTCTTAGTGAGAATAGTCTTTGAAACGGACACGTGTTCCAGAAGCTACACATTTCCGGGGTATTAGTTTCTAAGAAAACGTCTGATTTGAAAACATAGTCTAAACGAGGAGAAATACCATCTGTGGGGCCTGCGGGATCCAATGTTACTGTTGGACTAAATCTTATTACCAATGGAAGGTTATTGCACTAAACCAACACATATTATTTTAGGATTTCACTTTTTTTTTTTTGCAGTTGAAAAAAACAAGGGGCAACTTTGGGCGAGAGCACCGAGCGAGTAGCATTGTTTTGGCTTTCATTTAATGAGTCGCATCGAGTGCATCATGTGTGCATAGAACACACTTCATGCCGAGTCAGGTATTATCAGCAAAGAAAAAAATATTGCATAAGATTGAAACTAGTAAAAAGCCTTGGGAAACTTCAACACTGATAAGCAAAAGTTGCTAATTGGCATTTTTACAAGGTAAGTACTCTTTCCCCACCGCGTATGGCACAGAAATCAAGGTTTTCACCAGTAATGATTATCGACGGTGTCAAATGTCTTTCTACAATGGAGGCATAAACGCATTCTATGTGATTCATCATAAAATCATCAATAGGTTTGACATACTGAAACACTACAGGTACTAACGTAGCACTAGAGTTAGCAAAAAAGCTAAGATTCTTGCTATACAAAACAGACGAGGAATATATTTTATTACCAGCTGAAACCTGTGGAAATTCCACAGAACAGAGCAATATTCTTCAGTGATATCTTAGACCCGTATCATCCAAATTTTGCCCTGTCTAATACTGAAAGAACCCAGGGAAATTCAACAGAGAAAAATAATTATTCCTAAATTATGATGCCCTCGGACCCGTATCATACATACGAACGCTGAAAAATGTTCGAAGTCAGGCAGTGAATGACCCACCTAAGACCTGCATACAGTAGCAGCTTAAATTCGAACTTTATTCCATCTGCTATTGAACCCCTCTCAGGTCGTATAAGGAATAAGTTGAGGAAGCACTGATTTCTCCACTCTTTCATGATAATGAAAGCGCTACTGTTCTACTAACGTAGGGACAGGCCGAATTATAATATAGATTACTTGAGTAGCCAGATGTCAAAAACGACATCAGTAATTTTATAAGGAAATATTTTATCTTTCTTCCTGACGGTACGGGGTTTGTTGCAATATATGCCTCATTCGTGTAGACTTGATCTTTCATTAAAATTACGAAAGATGTGCCGTCATGAGCTTGCGACAGAAAATTTCCCTCCTACAAGGAAAAGCGCAAATATCTGTTTCAAAATGCTTGAAAATAGAGCAGCATCAGAAAATATAGTTTAATTAAAAAAATTCATCGGGAATGCTTAGTTCCTACTGCACCCTAAATACCAGTAAATAGTTAGTTCAACCATCAGGAACGAAATTGGCTGCAATAAGGAGTGAAAATGTTTTGGCCCAATTCAGCGTTAAATTTTAACTGCCACGAAGAAATTCAGCATACCGACACATAAGCCAAAAGAATTATGCACGGCTGGAACGAAACATCCATCCAAATTGACCCTCTCATAATTGCCACTTTAAAAAAATAAGTATCAGATAGTACCCAACAACTTTTCTAGGCGATGCGGGCTTCAGAAAATTCAGTAGCTCGAGCATATTTGAACCAAGAAGCAGAATACCTAATCTATAGTAACTTAGGGCTCACATTTTCTCCAAACTCATCTTGTAATTCATGAGATGCATTTTATTCTATCGAAATACTTACCGTCCTGACGGAGAGACTGACCAACCGATCAAGGGAGCAAGCCACCAACAAACAACGTTTTTATATTTGTAGAATAAGACAATACTACCGCACTTGAACGTACAGGTAATGAAACCCGAATGAAGCAACGATCAACACAAAGGCGCCGAAAACGCTACTACGAAGGATCCTTCAAAAATAATTACTACTCTAACAAAATTTGGTCTCGGATCAGCAGCTAAATAGGGGTTTTGGCTTCTGCGGTGGCCCTAATTTTTGGTAGGGTAGCTGACCTAAGCACTGCAGATCCACACGGCCATATAACATTCGAGGCATCGTTTAAAACACTGACTGAATTAAAGAGTTTCGTAAAAAATACTCTCCTAATATACATGCGAGCGCTACGTTACGCTTATGAGACAAATTCATCAAATCGTTCTGGGCACACCGCCTACGGGCTGCGCTAAGAAGTTTGTCAAGTAGACGCATGTAGCTGGCAGCTGCCGAATCTCATACCGGTGAGCAATGCCCAACAAAGGCAGCAAGCATCTACATGCTATATCTTCGTCACCAAACACATCATTTACCTCTCTCAGACGTACTGTTCTACTCGAAGCACCAAAACAAAAGGACTAATAAAGCCCAGTTCACATTGAGGGCTGTGAGCAGTGCGTGGCCATGCGCAAGGGCATCTTCACCTTGGGTTTTTCCCACGATATCGCCAGTTGCCTTATTCTTGGAAGTTTAGAAAACGTTCGAAGAACACAAATGAAATCACGAATAAATACGAAATCTATGCATAAAAAAGTCGTTAATGTTATTGTATGAGCAGTTAGGACAAACAACAATGGAGACCATTCGCAGTCACACACAGTAAAATGACCCAGCTGATGACAATTCGCTACTTGCAAATGAGACCTTAGTACTAATTAGTAAATTTGAGATTACATAGAATAGACAACGTGTTTCATTTAATTTCTAATTTAACCGGAATTACTTTCTAACCCTACGGCCAGCAGTGTCGCGATTAAAACATGCGGGTACCAAACTGGTACAAATCGAGCCATAGTACGCACAGTGACCGTGATTGGTTTTATCGGTCATTTTCTGAAATATTTATCAAAAGTTTTGCTTGAGTATGGGTTGCTGATTGCATATACACTATTAAAACAAGAAAAAAATATCAGCTGCTTTTAACAGCCTTCAATAATTCTTAAAGAAGTGCTAAGATGTTGAGAAAAATCCAAAGAGAGGCCTAACTTCCGCTTGGTTACGCGCTGCGCAGCCCTAAATGTGAACTGGGCTTGATATGCGCCTCGAGCGTAAGCTTCTCAGCAAAGAAGACACCGACCATCTCTTGAGAGCCGGTACCCTAGAGCACAGCTGCACCTATCTTGAGAGACGGATGTTGGCTGTAAGAGCATTCGAGACCGACTGATAACTATTATAGATTTAGTCCAGTCTGCATAGAGCTCCATACTACAGGCAGAGCACCATGCGCGTTACCAGCTACCTCGGTTGAGTCATCCCACTTACAAGAGGAATAACAAAACCAAGTTTCAATATTATCACGATATACGATAATTTCTGAACAGAAACTGAACTGATAACAAAAGGCTTCAGAAAAATATGAACTTATGAGTTACAAATGTCAATAAAGGAAATGGCAGGATTACGTCCACGGTTACCGCACTCCCTACTAAATCGACTTCAGTATAACTGCTGTTTCCCCACAATTTGTAAGTCTAGAGACACAGTCATTATTCGAACGACTAGTAGTGGCAGGAATGTTCTCAGATTATTTATTAGGATTTAGCGCGAGGGTATGATTGCAACAAACGAGAAACCTAATCATTCTTACTTCAAATAGTAGGAATTCTTGACAATGAACATAGTGTACATTACATGTTGTAACTAATTCATGCCTGAAATTTTGCAAAGGTTACTGGCCTTGAATAGGAAGTAGAGCGGATTGTTCTCGGAATTTTTATGACATCAAGTGCGTAATTGCTCTGCACTTAAATATTTTCTAATATATCCAAGCTAAAACTGAGTAATTTAGAAAAGTTATCAAGAAACCGACATTTTCCAGTTTATTTTCTAAAGCTCTAAAAATATGTGTTTTGCTGCTCGCCGCAACACGACTGGCAAAATAGACTAATGAGGCTTCCAGGTCAACCGATCGAATTTCTTCACTGTTTAGCAAGAGACGTTCTCATTCCATTTCTAGGAAATTTTCTCCCTGTTCGAACAGTAAATTTTTCGGTCGAGTTTCTGACAGAATCGGCAACTCACTTTTGCGAGGTAAAATTCAAAACAACCATTCCAAATGACGTATCTGAGCTCGTAAATTGGGCATCATTTGAGAGCAAACATAAATCAAACATGCTTTAAGTAAATCAATAAATAAAAATATGCTTTGATGAGACACACCTGTAAGTGCACGAGCTGCATTTCTTCAGCCAGCGCAGGATTCTTCAAAGAAGTGTTCGGAATAAGAATATACATGAGAATTGTGAGAGATCCACTCATTTGCGCTGTTGGTTTCCTGCTAGTATAGAAAAACTTCAGAAATTATTGGCATCGCGACGGGTTTTCCATTGAACTTTTTTATTATTTTTTTTATGTATAGACTTTAGAACTGGGCGGTGCATTTTGTTCAATGTTCTTATGTTTAAAATCAGTGAGAACTTTTTTCAGTTCTTTGATCAGTACAAGTTCACAGTACAGAAGGCACGGTCTAAATATAGGAGAATTTCCTTAGCTGCTAAAAACGCAGGGGTAAAACAGGATAATAGGTACTGCATGTAAAATTCCGTTTCAGATGCAGCACACAACTAGCTGAATTCAAACAAATTTGGGTATTGCAAAGTGCGCAAGCCGCCGCAATCCAGGGTTTTACCAGTTTTTTTTTAATAAGCCTCTGTTTCGTCACTTCTTCCATGTCTCAGGGCAAAGACTACTTGCTTCAAGCTCATCTCGACGACTACACCAATGCGGGGCGTTTGTGGACTATGCCCAAGAGATGTAATGAGAACCGTCTCAGTAATTTTTGTGTTTCCGTGCTTACACGGGTATTGTTTAACCTCGACTTATTTTCTATGCAATTAAGAATTGTGAGTTTACTGTTACTGTGAACTATTCACTGGATAGAATATCCTGACTACTACCTACTATACTTATCAGAGATTAATAATATGGCACAGTCGTCAAGATTTCAACGAAATGGGACGTCTATAGAATTGCGGACAGCAACAGCTACTTGCCCTGAGGCAGTTGTACACCAACTACTGTAATGCTAATTCGCTGCTCTGCCAGATTCGTTCAGCGCACAAAGGTTAATGAAAGAGAAAACATACAAGCATAATAAAACGAATGCAAAAAGAAAGTACCGTTTAATATCACGTTTTAGAAGTCCCCTAGGCTATCTGTCGGCAACAGGCCCACAAAGAACGGGGGAGCTAGGGTGGCTGCAAAAAAAAAAAAAAAAAAAAAAAAAAATGGCGACCCAAGAAGGTGGCAACACAAAGAAGCCAAAGGTGAATCTGTGTTTAGTGGCAAGAGGAGAGCGGTAATGCCGACATAGCAGGGCAATGTCCCCGGCAACGAGGCGAAGCTCAGGACTGTCCCAAAGGACCAAATGAGCACCAAGGCAGTTAGGAGGGCGAGAAGGTCACACAACGGAGTGCAAGAGCCGGGGGCTCCGAAGCAGGTCAGCTCTTTCTATATTTGGCGGAGGCAGGTAGCGGCAGGTATAGAGGCCGCTGTGGCCGCCTAAGTGTTGCCGCAGGCCCTGCACGCAGACCTCATCTCTGTATTCTTGGCTTTATTCTTTACGTTTTGTTCACTTCCGTGTGCTTTCTGTTATTTAATTTTGATGTTAATTATTCCGAATTTCCTCGTATAAACAAATGGTACTTGAACGTATTATATACAGAGTTAAGATTTTCTTCAAATGCAGGAATAAAAACAGAAATAGTGGTAAAGTACTGTATATTGGCTATGGCGTTGTTGCTGTTAGTTAAACTTATGACGGCTTTTAAATTTCACGCCGCTGATGCGGACGATTAGCAGAATACTAACAATGGGAATAGGCGGGATGTCCATTTTCGGTAATGGCTTCTTCGGTCTTAACGGACGCATCACGTACAGAGGAGTTGAGGAAGAAAAATGCCTGATCTCTGAATGCAAGGTGTAAGTAGTTATTATCACCCGCGAAAGAAGTGAGAGAGGTGATAAAGTTTTCGTTAAAGATCCAACTATATACAATTGTATATATATGTATATATATATATATATATATATTTGTCTGTCCATTCAATAAGTTGTCGAAGGAGTTGAGCAATGTTCATCATTTTTTTGTAGAGAGTTTGGTGGGTTGACCTAAATGTGACCCATGCCAAAAAACTAGGCCATCAAACATGACGGCATTGAATTTGCCTCCACCGCGGCAGATTGTCTTACGCCACGAGGCGTTCTATTTTTCCTATGTTATTACTGTAGATCTAATCTCTACGATTGGGGGCTGTGCCCTAATCTTGATCATCAAAAACAACTGCCCCACTACCGCGGGTGATGGTTTTACGCCACGAGGCGTTCTAGTTGCGTTATACGGTCAAGCATATAATGCGTCATCAATTGACATCCCGATGTCTTTGTAACAATAGACTATACATAGCCATTGCGTACAGCATGACGGAGACTATCGGAAGCAACTTCTTTCGATGATGAGAAACCTTTCCATCTGCTGGTATATGCACTTATCATTCTAGTATTTGAGGGATAGTTGCAGACTTGCAACAACCATAACAAAAGATCCTTAATTTCTTCATCCAGATATACTACGTTAATGCCAGTTATCTGCCGATCCCTCCAATTAGTAAGTACATAGAAATAACATGTTTAGTAGCGGTACAGCGCAAGCATGCCTTCTCGGTGAAGCAGATGTTGCCGAGTCTGGAACTCTCCTACGCATACCAGTCGTCTCCGCCTTCACCGGGAATAGCTTCTTGCGATGGAAATTTTTGTGCGATTTTGAAATAAGTAATAAATTCTTTGCTACACTTTGATGACGGAATCTGCAGGAAACTCTTTGTTGACTACCTCAAGTTCATTTTCATTCTTACGTACTAGACAGTAGATTTGCATATTCTAATCCACGAAAAACCTAGAATGTAACTGTAAATGGAACAAATATAAGTCATTACTGATAACAAAAACTTGTGAAAATCGCTTTGCTACTAGGCATTTCGATTTTGCGCTGGAACTACAACACCTGCAATTACACAGTTAGGCATATGCATGATATCACTGGAAGCGTACGGTCCATTACTTCCTTACGTCCTCGAAACCCGAACTCCATGCTATAAAATTTCCTTCAATAGTTCGTATTTGTGACAGAAACCTGAGTCCATTTGCTATTGTTCATATTACTGTACGAATTTACCACACGGTTAATATCGCTATCCCCAGGCGCTTCAATTTGCCTGATGCACTACATTTTGCAAGGCCATCCAGGAACGTAAATTGCATGGCTGCCGCCTGATGGAATAATCTTGGGGCCAAAGTTTAAGAGACTAATTAGGTAGCAGTATTTAAAGTATACATAGCAATATGTAGGCTCGCTGCTACATGCTCTCTTCCTCACACTGTAGCTGAAGAATAAAGTTTATCAGAGAATGGACTCTCTTACGTATCAGATGCAATTAATTAAACCCTCACATTCACTCCAGCATATCGCCAGCGCCTGGCATAAAGTTTCAAGCCAGCATTTTTACTCTAAAATACCCGAGGGAAGTATTTTCAGGGTAATATCAGTCGGCGTTTGTCACGGTGAAGAGCGATAGAGCAAAACGTGCGGGGTCGTATAGCTGTCTTGTTAGCGTCAGCTCCCAGCCTCTTGTTAACGTGTTCAAAACTCCAACAAATTGCTTTCATGTTGAATAATTTTACAATAAACCTAATTCATGCTAGCGAAAATAGAAGCTAAAAGGATTTTCTCCTCAGAAAACATTGTTCTTATCTAGAAAAATCCGAAATTCTTGACTTCCTTTCAGTAATATCGAATAAAGTGTTTGAGGGCAAACCGCCTAATGAGGATCGGCCTGAACGAGGCAGGAACGAGTTTGCTGCACAACGTCTCGCGTTAATGCGGTGGTAGTATGTTTTGTACTAATTTTGCTTTGTGTAAGTTTTGGTGGCACGAAGCAAGCAGATATTCTCAATTCCATGGTATTTATTAAAATTTTACCGAAGGCGACCCGTGACCACTGAATGAGAGGTGCAGCACTGTTGAATAATGGCTTGTTTTAGATTGTGCAGAGAACTTGAGAATGACATCTAACATTACTGTGCTGTAATGTTAGTCATCCACTAGTTCGTGAGAGAGATACAAGTATATGTGGATATAGAACTGTGTTCCAGATTAACTAACTCTTTTGCTGCAGATTTGTGAACAGTGTTGGAAAAGACAGCTTAAAATATTAAATGAAGATTCACACTTGATCAATATTCAGATATTTCTGAAGAAAACAAAGTTTCTGGGAAACTAGTAACCGCCGAAACTTTTGTAACTGTTCAACTAAAACTGCAGGTGATGTACCACGCATCGATCGAGCAGCTACGAGTGCAATAGAGTGAGGAAAAAACTCGATTGTTTTCCTTCGGGCGTACGGAGTCACCGACGCAATAAACAAATCCATTGTACGTTTTGGGCCACACTGAATACATAACGGAACTGCTGTAAATTATTTGTAATGCAGCAGCCATACTCCCATACAATAGTGTGAGTATTGCCAACGAATGTCATTGTATCAGTGGGTCCTTAGTGCAGTTAAGATATATGTATAGATAAAACAGAAAGTAATATTGAGTGGGATTCATCCCTGCTGTTACTTTGGCCCAGTGCCAAGGTTTCAGTTGAATCATTCATTACGCTGCAGGCGTGGTGTGATTTATATCGGTCTGAAGAAACTCCACAGCAGCAATCAGTTGTATGGAAGGGTAGATAGTTCAGTCATTTTGTGAGCTGTAAATAAAACGACACTGATAGAAATAGAGTTCAAAATGGATGCCGATGGAATTAACAACAGAATATATTTTTCACGTGAGAGAATTGTTTCATCAATTGCTTGCAAAGAAAAACTTTATACTGTATCACATCCACTCTAGAAACAATGCTCTGTCTGATAGGGCCCAACAGTCTAAGCAACGATGCTCAAAATTACAAGAGGCAAATCTTGTAAAAAGATCCGCTAAAAGAATTAGGTCGCCGCTTTACGAGCTGCAGTTCAACAAAATGACTTTACGGCCGATATTAAAGTGCAATTTGACGAGCTATTCGCAGTGAAGGTACAATTAATGGATGAGCACCAGGCAAAATATTACAGTGAAAAAGGAGATACCGCAGTATTAGAATTATTTATTTTAGAGGGCTAAAATGACCAGTGCATTTCCTCTGCAAATATCACGCGAGCAACTATAACACTCTGAGTGCGCATACATCTGTCAAGCAAAGCAACGTTAAAGTAAAAATTCAAATTACTTCTGAAACCATAATTTTCTCTTCATCAGCCCTAAAATCTGGTCATTTGTACATTTATTCAGTAATAACTGCTTCAGGAATTTTCTTGAAGATCCGTTCGTAACTTTTCGAGTTATGTTGCCGTCCAACATTCTGACAAACATTAATCAAACACGGAAACAGATCAATCGATCATCACCAAAATTTGATTAGTTATGGGTTTTAGCACTTATAACAATTCCTGTAAATTTCATAAGATCCATTCATAGCATTTGAATTATTTTCCGGATAAACATAAAAAAGACAAAATCAAACACATAGACAAACTATAGAACCAACAGATCATTACAAAAATGTCGCCATTTGTTCTTCGTAATATACTTAACAGTTATTGTCAATATCATGAAAATCCATCAAAACTTTTTAAGCCATGGTAATAAGAAAGAAGTAGCAAACAAACAAACGGTTGAATGGATTTTCACCAAAACTCAAACATCTGTTACTCATAATATACCGGTAACAATCCTTGTATATTTCGGGAAAATCCGTCCATAACTTGGGGGGTTATCTTGGTGACAGACAAATGCACAAACTCGATAAAATCATAATCTCCTTGGCGGAGGTAATACTAGTGATTTTTTAAGCCGGGATTACACGAGTTCTATTATGTGTTTGTGAAGTCACTGTTCGTAGTAGTCAGTGCGTTGCTATTTCTATTTAAATAGCAGGAAAGGGCGTTGCTCTCTCAGTTCCAATTCAATAAGAATTTAGAGATAATATATGGTATTAGAGTGCATCGAGAACCTCGACACTGGTACTCGTAAAGCTGCCAACCGACGTGACGCTTCCCATATTTTGCTACGCAATTCGTAGCTAAAAAAAACTATAGAGAAAACATCTACCCTGAGTAGGACGTAGGGAGCATCAAACGGCTTGTGTGAATCCGCGTCTACGAGTTATCGCCCTTGTACAAATAACCCTCACATAACGAGCTCTGTATGTCCTTAATTGAAGGAAGAGCACCAATAAAAGAACCCTCTTCACTATTGAAACATGGCTGAGGATTGCCTCCAGATTTAATCTTAAAACGAAAATTTAGGTACGCGTAAGAGTAGAATTATCTGAAACGTCGAGTAGAGATGATACTTGATGCTTTTAGCGAGGTAAATATTCCTTTTAGTAGCACAAATACTCGCAGGATCTGTTCTCGAAGTGATCCTTAATTTTCGCTCAGGTCTGCTGTCAGACAAGGAACGCCTGTCCCACTTTGGAACGAAGGGAGGAGGAGGAAGAGAAGAAAACCGAGAGAATTTGGCAAGAGGCAGCAGGAGGGAAGAGCGTTATGGCGCTTATGTCTCGCTCCAGGCCGAGGAACCAAGAGTCTCGGCGCTAATCTAAGAGAGTGGCTGCAGCTGCTGATACATTGGAACAACTTGTCCTGGAGCTGGGCTATTCGCAGTAATGCTCTTATAGAAGCACGGGTTGGGGGCAGTTAGTCCCATTAAAGCTTTCGGTAATACTTTGGCCTGTGCTTGTGCGGCGCTGCATCTCACGTTGTTTACATTAAAACGTGTCGAGTGCGTCGCTTTACATACTTTGTGAACATTTTTGTGGTACAGAATCGGGATAAGGATGGAGTGTTCTCGATTTTAAAATCTGACTCCAAGAGCTAAATAATCAACATGAGGCCATGCCAACTGCCTGACACGCTGCATTCTTGCAATAAAATTGGCAACTGAATACGTAGACAGATAACGTTATGAAAGCAGTCGGGCGCCAACGTAGATTGCAACTATCGTGATGGACTTCACAGCAATGGTCAGGGATAATCAAAACAATGTAAAGCGACGAAGTACATTGCGCACATTACATGTGAAACATTGCCTCTGGAAATACTGCCATGAGGAACTTTGACTGAGAAAATATTGCCACATAGAACTTTGTTACTGAAAATACCTAAGAGATGAACTTTCCTTCGGTGACACTACAGCGAGTAACTTTGCAGCTGATAATACAGCCAGTAGAAATTTTATTTGCGTAAGCACGGCCATGCAGAAATTTGCCTGTTGAAATACTGTCATGACAAATTTGACGTAGGAAGGCCCCGTCAAGAGGAACTTCGCGTTTGGAAACAACAACTTGAAAAGAATTACCAAGTAGAGCTTTTGCAGCCATGTATTATTTAGATCAGCTCAGGAGCTATAAATCTTCACTTAAAATATCATACAAGATAGAGAAGCAGGTGCATTCATATTAAGGGGGTCGTCCCGGCGAAAATGGTCAAAATTATCAATTTTCTGTTTTTTGCTCAAAAAGTGTCTTCAGGTATGGGGGCATTACGTCCCAAATTTTTAGGGGCTAGCGGCACTAGAACCCCCCCAAAATGGGGGGGGGGGGAAATGGGTCCACAGTGGGTCCAAATTTGGCTTTTTTTTTTTTGCTGCAAAATCATCAGTTTACCAAAGGCTATTGCATACCAAATTTCTAGGGGCTAGCGAATGAAAAAAATGAAACATGCCAAGGGAATTTCCTTTGGAAATACTGCATTTTATAACAAAAAAAAACATAAAATTGCCTCTATTGAAAAATCTACATTTTCAGACTAAAAAAGAATAGAACTGCCTCAGTTTTTTATGCTAGAATAAAAACAAAGACAGTTTTGGAATCCTTG
>LQNS02000231.1:6221611-6233020 GCA_001587735.2 Parhyale hawaiensis
TATTGCACGCTGTGACACAATTACAGTACCTATGTTACTACTGCGTCACAGGCGAGCGAATTATCATTTGAGCAAAGCATGTTTCATTATATTTATGGCATTGTTGGTTTGCAGTAATCAATATTTTTAACGTAAGCATTACTATAGGCAACTTTCCAATAGGACTTCAATAGTTGGCCGGACGAAAGCATCTCTTGTTGTCTACAATTGCCAAGATCATCCCACACACAACATATACATGCCGGTATATGTGCATAAAGTCTGCCAGCTAATGGAGTCCAAGCGTCTTAACCTTTTGGCTGCCGGCTGATGTATGGCTTATAAACCTATTGGTACCTGCGTTAATGACCAAAGATAATTCCCAGCTTGAGTACCTTGAGGGTCTTCGGATGAAGTCCAGGTGACGCTTCGTACAGCACCTCACTTGTGTGTGGAGTCACGATGCTAGATGACGTCTGTTGGGTCGAAGTTGCGACCACAGCCGAGGCAGTGAACGTGTTAACCAGAAACGTTTATAAAGACCAATTTTAGGCACCACACTTAGCGCAGAGAACTGACTCTCTTTAACTTTCAAGCCACAGCCCCCGCCCGAGCTAAAATTTAGCTTCACGTAAGTATATCATTGTTTGGAACGGCTACCAAAGTTGTCATTCGTCAATACACATCTTAGATTCAAGAATAAGTCGGAGCGTTCCTCACAATCTTTTTATTACATATTTTTACAATCTTATGTTATGATCTTTAAGTAACTTTCTGAATGCCTCTACGACAAAAATTTTCCAGTTTTGAGCTAAAAAAAATTCGCCCAACCGCTGTTCACTTCGGAATCATTATGAAACGATAAAGCGCGTAATGCATTCAAAAGTGATCGAAGAAGATACAAATCTGATGGTGCCAAGTTTGGTGAAGACGGAAAATGTGACAACTCTTCCCACCCAAGTTTTTAAACTCCGCCTTTGGTTGTATTGGCACTGTGACGAGCACTGACATGTTATTTAACATCATTTTCCTGATTCATTTTTTTGCGGAATTTCTTCTTTGATTGTATCCAGTTCCTGAATGTAGAGTTCTCTAGTTACAGTTTGGTTGCTCTCTAGCACTCAGTGTTAGATTATGCTCTCCTAGACGTACCTTTATAGGCTGAATGTCTTATGCTCGAAGAGTATATACGTTACCTACATCGAGGATTCTTCGGACAAGGTGGAGGTGACGTTATACATGCCACTCACTCTGCGCAGAGTAGATGCTGCATTTCGTGTCCAACGGGAGGCTGTTAGCAAATTATTCCCACATTGCACCTCACCGCTTACAGCAGGGTTAACACGTACGGTCAGTACGTACGAGTCTAGTAAGTTTTTTTGAACTTACCGTCTTGATGATAGTTGCGTTTAGAAAATGACGGCACTTTGTTGAACCAGCTCGCACCCCGAACGGTAAAACTATCAGAATTTTTTGTTGCAACTGTATAGAAACCTTTTCTGATAAGTGATAAGGATGCGCACTCCACAAGTGCAACCAGTGATATCTGAGTGTCTGGCCACAACCTACTCAATTACATCCCTAGTAAGTCTGTCGAAAATTTTCCAAATACATACGATTGAGGAGCCTTTAAACCTTATTGAACCGAGTACATTTGAAGGTGGCCTAGTTTTCTGTGATAATTAAATTATTGCATGCCCAAATTGCAGCAGTGTACGAGCTCTGGATAGTCTCATGGCGCTCTAGGTCTCTTCGTCTCCTCGACATCTAAAGAAGTGAACGGCATTCAGTCGGAGGCTGTATCATTGCTTCCATATGGTAGGTATCATGTCTGCCTCTTGTTAAGAGAAGGTGCGAAGGACCCATCCTCTCAACATCTTGCGTACAGTTATAGCTCGAGTTACGTTGTCTTCAAAGGTGGCAATATTTTGCATCTTCACTCCAAGGTCTCTTGTCATATTCTTTCTTTCGATTTTGCCTCCGTCACTCATCTTGTTGGAGGATGATTCAATAGGGGAGGAATTTTTTCCTGATAATGACAGTTTAAACTTTTTTTCGTTGAAGGTGGTGTTGCTGTCCAACGACCAGTGAAAGATGTTAGATAAAAGTACTTGGACATAGCTCATGCCTGCCCCTAAGCATAGAGCTGCTCCTATACATGTGGCATCCACAAACTGAAAAATAACGACAAATTGGCAATGGTACCTCAAGTCATGTACAATAAAGTAAATGCTGATGTGAACGTATATATTTATCTGTTCGTTTATCTATTCATTTTCGGTTAAAGTTACACTTTAAGAAAACAGGTAGGTGAAAATTAGGCCAGGTTGGAGTCTGTTGCCATCATATCACGCTTCGTTGAAAACCGATGGGTAGATAATAGACGAGGTTGTAGCTGGAGGTAAATTCATAGTAATATTATATTCTAATGATACATTTAGATGCGCTTACTTCTCTGTCAATGTTGCAACTAATCAATATAAACATGTACAGTTTTTTTTAGCACTCATCCATATTGATTCGTACGCTCTTCTGAATCTTCTCGCATCCAATCTTCAGCTGCTCTGACTTCACGCTCAAGCACAGCTTGAGTACATGATTGACGAGGCAAATGTTTAGATATTTTGCAACGGATAGCAGGCCGGCAAAGAAAACGAGGATTTCTTATGGCAGCACATACGTTGTTGGAATTTCACTCTCTTTATTCAACAAGACAGCATTTTCCTTGAGAAAAAAACAAAATCTCCGACTTTTACTAGAAATTCTAGCCGCCAAAAACTACCAGCAACAATTAGGTAATTAAGCTTTTTATTATTCTTGTTGGCATTACGGGTTTTTCTGCCATATATGCCTCATACCTATAGGCTTTATCACCAGTATACAGTTACTCCGATGCTGATCTTGCAATGAGTGTACTGCATGATCGCATTTGCTCCATTTACTCTGACTGTTTTCCATTAATAAAGTCTAAAACTAAAGTGAAAAATAGCAAGCCGAAATGGTTTTCTAAGGATATAAAATTTGTTATAAAGAAGAAGTATCGATTGTATAATTTATTCAAACGAGATATAATTACAAAAAGCCATATACAGTATATAGAAATGAGCTAAATCGACTCATACGTAAATCAATGGAATATTATTACAAACAGAGAATTAATGAATCCAGTAATTCGTCTCGGAAATTGTGGAAAGTCCTAAATGAGATCCTAGGTAGAAAGACAACCACGAAAAACACCTCACTCAGCTTAAACGGGAATTCGCTTGCAGACGCTGAATCAGCTAACCACTTTAACAATTATTTCATTTCTATTGCAACAACTCTGGTACAAGACCTAACTCAAAAAGATGCGAATTTGTCCGTTGATACTGATTCTGTTCATTATACTTGTGTCTTGAGGCCCACTGATGCCCATGAAATAATACAAAATATAATAAAATCATTCAGAGGTAAACGTTGTAACCGTGACGAAATCCAAGCTTTTCTTCCTATGAGGGTTATTATTTGTAGAGTTAATCCACTTTGTTATATATTCAACTTGTGTTTTGCTACTGGTATTTACCCCAATGTACTGAAGCGTGCTCGTGTTATGCCAATATTTAAATCAGGCAATTGTAATGATGTAGCAAATTATAGACCAATATCAACGCTGTCAACGTTCAATAAAATACTTGGAAAATAATTCACTCCAGATTAACCGAGTTCCTAGCAATCCATAACGTATTTTCGAGCCGACAATTTGCCTTTGCGCCAAATCTAATTCTACCTTGGCGATAATTCTTCTAGTAACTGATTTAGTAAAGTGTTTTCACGATAAATCGTATGGGGTCTGCCTCTTTTTAGACATGGGAAAAGCGTTGGATACAGTTGACAAACAGTTGTTATTAAAAAAAAACTCGAACACTATGATATTCGTGGGACAGCAAATGTATTCATTATTAGCTAGCTACTTATCCAACCGTGACCAATATGTTCTATGTAATACCGTTAAATTTCAAGTTTTGCCTATTAAAATTGGAGTCCCTCAAGGAAGCGTACTTGGACCGTTGCTTTTCAGTATTTTCATTAATGATATAACTACTCTTGTATGAAATGTGTTCTATTTGCAGATGATGCAGTGTTCTACACTACTAAATGCAATTTTCTCTCAGCCATAGCTGATATCCAACATATTCTAAGTAAACTGTCGCAATGGTTAACTCAAAATAGATTGATTGCCCA
The DNA here is from genome assembly GCA_001587735.2 of Parhyale hawaiensis. Lineage (NCBI taxonomy): Eukaryota > Metazoa > Arthropoda > Malacostraca > Amphipoda > Hyalidae > Parhyale > Parhyale hawaiensis. The sequence continues at coordinate 6,225,812 of LQNS02000231.1, forward strand.
TGAGGATAAAACTAAGCTGTTGTTATTCACTCCATGTTCTCGGTCTGACTTACCAACGATTCGTTTCAACGGTGAAGAATTGGAATGGGTGTCTCAGTTTCGATTTGTTGGTTTGATTCTTGATGATAAACTTAATTTTAAAGCCCACATTAAGGAGTTAGGCCGAAAGCTCAGTAAAGTTCATGGTATAATATATGCAGTGTCTAATTATATTAATCGTGATTCATTGAAACAAATTTACTATTCATTAGCTTATTCCTTGTTAATTTAAAATATTATCATCTGGGCTGCAGCCCCTTACTGCTACATTCGTAAGCTAGAAGTTTTGAAAAATAATATACTAAGGCGAATACTTCGCGTTAAACGAGATGGAAATAATGTACCGTTAATGAATCGTAGTGATATGTACCGCGATTTGCAAATGTTGCAAGTTCAAGATGTGTATAACTATTCGCTTCTTACGTTTTTCCGATCGCTCATACATAACCATTCTCTTGTCCTTCAACAATATTACGGATTACTCATACCTCATCAAAACTACGAGATGAGACGCTTCATTCTTAATCTTCCAAATGTTCGTGTTGATATAGAGAAACGTTCAACTATTTTTGAAACAGTATCACTTGTTAACCGAATTCCCACGTACATATTAGATCCTATGTCTAATGAAGCCTCTAAAAATCGGTTTAAGGATGATGTTATGCAATTATATTAGTCTAATTATTACCTGTTACCCCAAAATTTCTACAACTTTTCTATGGGTTATGCAGATATATTACTGTACGTATATTGTACTCAGAAAGTTTTCATTATTGTAATGTTTATCTGTGTGTAATAAACCTATCAAACCTATCAAAAATGTAGGTAAAGTAAGTTACGCCGTCACTAGTCTATCAGCGCAAAATTTCTCTCCTGTAGGTGAAAACGCTGATATTAGGTTTGAAATACCCGAAAATAAAGCAACACCACGAAAATACAGTTCAACCTAAAGAAATTAACAGGAAACGTTGAGTTTTTAGTGTATCTTGGATACCAGTAATCACCGCTATCCGTTACCAATTTTTTTACAGCCGCTTGGGCGCCAAGGCGAAACAAATTTGTACCGCTCACTTAAAATGCTTATAACTTCATCAATATGCGAGTTTTTTCTTCAGAGTCTTAGAGTTATTTATTCAACTATTATTCCACCTACTTATTTAAAAAAATAATAGCTAGGATTGGTTTTATTGTTAGTAAAATCTGAATGTAAGAAAATTTTACCACAGCTCGTAGGGTGAATACTCCAGCTACAAATCTGCAGCAGTTGTCATACTTTAACAGTAACTGCAGAAGCTATAGGCAACTGCACAGTAGCACTGCACCGATAGTTGCAGCACAGAACAGTTAGAATGGGTCAGACTTCAATGATGTTACCTGGCGTCGATCTACTGTAGAAGCGCGCGTTCACGGAAATTTTATCACCAAATTTTCTAACTTAGTAATACTTATCACGATTGTTGGCTATAATGTGAGGGTATCTTGAAATTTTATTGATGCTAATGAGAAATTAGGAAAAACCACGGAAGCTTGGGCACTGAAAATCACTGAGCGTAGAACAGTGAACGAAAAACTGTAGGGCGGTACAATTATGTCTCGCCTTGAATCAGATAGGGTTAAACCATCTGGATCGAAATCTGGCTTTGATAAAAACTGAAAATTATTTTGCCTCTGTTCAGGGTGAAGTTTCAGCTGCTACGAAGAAATTCAGCTAATGCATTTTACCCATTAGCTAAGCCTTCGGAACGTTTGCCTTTCGCCCCCACTTTGCTCTCTTCTGATTCCATACTCCCATTAATGTTTTTTTCTCTTTTCCTCTGCTTTTCCGTTTCTTTTCCGATATACAGTTTTTATGCGCGTTGATCCTGTGCGAGAACATCGTCGTGCATAGTGTCCATGTTTTTCTCGACATTCAATGTGATACACTATACATGTATGTATATCCCTTCTTCATTTCATTGTGATCCTCGTCTTCGTGCGAAAATTGAGCAATAAACCACTGACTAAAACTTTACCCAATGTCGGCATAGCCGGTGCGCCCATCGATATTATAGGCGATTATCGTCGCGTGTCCGATTAAAAAGCTTATCGGCGGCAAGATGTCTGTTACTGTCAAAAGCCTCATATTCTATACTATGATCGTTCCGTGGTCAAAAAAATTCTAATAATAATCGGTGATTATCTCTACTGTGCCGCCTATTTTAGGTATCAATTTGCTGCAGCTATACTTTGTGGCTCCTACACCGCTTGACGTACAAATAGCATCTAATAGGCAATTTCACTCTCATCACCTGCGAACAAAGTGAGAGAGGTGATAAAGTTTTCGTTGAAGATTTAGGTATATATATATATATATATATATATGTGTACATATTCGGCTAAAAACCACTCCATTTTTCTTTGTTGAAATATCTTTATTATAGTTCTCAAGACATCGAATCTTTAAAATTGTTATGCGTTCTGTGCGATGAAGGAGCTGGCCAAAGTTGAGGGAGTAGATTTTTTGCGACGCGTTTCAACCATTGCATATGGTCATCTTCTGGCTGGATGTTGAAGCAACTCCACGGGGCGTTGACGGCGTTGAATTTGCCTCCAGCGCGGCAGATCGTCTGGAGAATGGGGCATTATTTTTTTCCTGTGTTATTATCGAAGAACTAACCCATGAAATGAATGCGGTTGTGCTTTCCTATGTTTTAAGTGAAGAAGGGTTGGGGCTAATTGCTTGGGGTTGTACGCTCAACTCGTTCATCGAAAATGACTTTGTTGAATTTTCCCCCTACAGCGGGTGTTGGTCTTACGCCACCGAGGCGTTCTCGTTTCCTTCTGGAAATGATCCCACTTTCATAGATCACTGATTCAAAATTCTCTTGAATACGTGACTAGAACGCCTCGTGGAGTAAGATCAACTCCCGCGGTAGGTGCAAATTTCATCGCCATCATTTTTGACGGCCGGCTAATCCTAGATCTTTGGCATGGTCACATCGAAGACTGCCCACCAGACTCCCTGCAAAAAATCATGAGCATAGCTCAACTCCTTCTAGCTGTTTCTGGGGGGAGGACAAATTTCATCGTCGTCAGTTTTTATGGCCAGCAGATCCTAGTTTTTTTGGCATGGGCCATATCGTGGACAGTCCACCAGACTCCCTGCAAGAAATCATGAACATAGCTCAGCTCATTCTACCTTTTATGGGTGGAGAGCAAATTTCACTGCTGTCATTTTTTATAACCAACTAATCCTAGTTTTTTGGCATGGGTCACATCGGGGGCAACTCACAAGACTCCCAGCAAAAAAGATCATGAACATACCTCAACTCATTCTACCTGTTTTTGGTAGTTTGGGTGGGGAACAAATTTTATCGCCGTCATTTTTTTTTTTTTTTGTTTTGGCCAGCTAGGCCCAGTTTTTTGCCATGGGTCATATCTAGGTCAACCCGCCAAACTCCCTGTAAAAAAATTATGAAGATTGCTCAACTCTTTCGACCACTTTTTGGGTGGACAGACATACAAAAATATACTTAAATCTCCAACGAAAACATTATCACCTCTCTCACTTCGTTAGCGGGTGATAATAACAGTAATTATTTTCAGAAGTTAAAACTCATAAAGTGAGATACAAAAACTATGTTCTCTACAGATGTGATTTACCAGTTCTAACAGTAGTCTAAATTTTTTGGTTTTCATAGCAAGCACTTGACTCAGCATAATACAGGCAATAATTAATCTTCAGAAGAGATGAAACTAACATGCGTGATATTTAGATTAGAGCGGTAAAAGAAGATTTAAAATATTGTATTTGCAGTAGTATTGACCCTTGCTATTTGATTTACTAAACAAATTGTGTTCGACTTTATTATGGCTTCGTAGAGATTTAACTTTTGCCTGTCTTAATACATAAGTTTTCTAACGTACCAATATGTATATGTGTGATAAGCCTAGCAAACGCGTATAGAGATGTTATGTTTCACATTCTATACGTATATACAAGATATGGTACCGGTTTAAATGGCAGGTTATCTAATATATAGCAACAACTAGCTGGAGCCTATGGTAATTCCAGCGGCAAAAACACAGTTTTTGAGCGATATCTCAGATCAGTAGCATTCATTTGAAATGTGAAATTATGCTCTAAGTCAGACCGCACATTTTCTGTTTATGACCTGTGAGCAGGAGCAGCTTAAACAATTGTCCGTGTTGTTTCTTCCCAAGAAGGTGTCTAGGGTACCCAATTTTCCCCTTATGTAGTTCTAAAAAAGTGTGGAAATTCCACAGAACTGCGGACCTGTTCCTCAGTTATGATGCATTCGAACCCTTACCATGAAGTGCGAAAAAATGTTCCACGTCAGGCAGTGAACTTAAACAAAAGACCTTCGAGCAGGATCAGCTTAAATTTGAGTTCGATTCCATCTCTTATTGATGCCTCCCTAGGTTCCATCAGGGATATTCTAATTCTTACCTATTTTATACCAATGAAAGCGTCACGATCGTATTAGGTAAGGGAGGAAGAAGTAGAATTATACTATTGACGATAAAAGTCTGTGTATTAGAAACTTCATTGAACACTCAGTACAAGAACTCAATGAAATACTACATGGTAGACAAGTGAAAGAATCCTATTTCTGAACATACAAGCGAACAAACGACATATCGCAGTGGTCTTACATTCTGTACGCAACCTAAACCTCGGGTAGGTCGGGCAGTAGCGCAAGGGTAGAGTGGTGGAATTCGGAATTGAGCAGACAGGACATGCGGTGAGGCCAAGGTTCGAATCCCGGCGCGTAGTTCAACGCACGCTTGTTTTTGCGGTGTGTGCAAGACATATTTTCGGCAACGCGTGTCGAGGAAGTTCGGTGAAGTGCAGAACAGTGGTATAAGCGATCAAAGCGAACGTATCGCAAACATACAGAACCAATAATGAATGTAGATGTTCGTCGTTTGACCGTTTAATGGTATCGATAATTACCGGTGATACCGACGATGATTTCTGACTGGGTAACTGTCTGCTTCCTTACAATGTAGATAAAAGCTGCACATGTCATGTATTAATTAAGCTAGTCGTATCTTTATCAAATTCAGTTGGTACTCTATTCTGACAACGTGTACATAGCTCAGACAATATAATAGTAACTAAGATAATGCGTAAAGTAAAAAAAAATGCAGTATATTTTATATCTGAATATTATACCGTGCAAATATTATAGGTTTATTCTGTGTAAATGTTCAACATTTCCAATATGATCAATATGTATCTAAATATTGTATTACTGTATGTCGGTCTCTCTCTACCTTACAAAACAAGTCAGTCAACGGTGCAATATAGCTTCGCACGCGAGTGAAGCCACGCAACACGGCATGTAATGCTCGATCTGAATTGAGTCGGTGGAGGCAATAGGTTTTTGTGTAGTATATCACATTTTTTTAATGCAACAAACTTGTTGTTTTGCGTGTGGTTTGTTATCATCGGGTGACCACTGCATTTAGCATCTGGATGGATAACTTGTTTATTGGACTCTATTGCACGTATTTCCGTTTCATTCATGAGGAACTCAGCAGCGATAATGGCTCGGTATTACGTTGTATTGAACTGCTGTGATACTAAGAATGCTTTTTGAAAAACACTGAAGACATTTGCAATAGGGTGTGCGCGGTTGCTCAGAAGGAGGGCGTTGCTGCGTTTTGTTCCACGTGTGCGCTTACTGATAGATCTCTGAGTCAGTTCTGAGAGTAAGTGCTCTGACTAACCACTTGGGTTTGATCATAAAAAATATATTCCTGCGAAAAATGCAGGAGCAGTGCACGCAAGAACAAGCATTTTCTGCTGGAAATAAAGGAAAAGTGGATTATTTTGAACTTAAGAAGCCGTTTTATGCTGCTACAAAATCCTAAAATTTATTCTCCAAGTCGACTAGTTATCAAAATAGGGCGACTCCCACTCATGGACGCTGTTAACGGTTTACCTAAAACTCTATCGCTTGCAATAAAATTTTTATAAAGAAATAAACTATTTGTAGTAAATTGCTACCTTGGTGTAACGTCGAACTTATGATGCACCTGTATACTTTTACTGTGCTTTCCATATTTCATGAATAAATATGATGTTATATTGAAGAGAAACTAGTCATACTCAGTGCATATACATAACTATACGTACGATGCCACCGATATTTGAGGAACGCAAGAAGTTCCCATAAAATATTGAAGGAAATCTTTTCACAAATTTTAAGGTTTCTGTGGATCGTTGGAACTCTGTCGTTCTGTCAAGCGTGGTCATTCGCTCCACTGACTAGTCACTCCTACTGGAGCCTTATCTCAAATTATAGGGACATATAAATCAGCAATGCAGTCGTCCTGTGACCGAGGTGCAACAGATTTTTTGGTATTGAAGTTACTGGCAGTTGGCCAGTCTCGCCCTTCTCGTTGTTTATTGCCAGTGTCATGTGTACTACAATTATGTTTGAATCAAGTGCAAAGGATCGCTTAAAACTCAAACTCGTCTGTAGTGAATCATTGTTAATCATCTGCGACCTTTTTGACTTCTCGTCATCTCCTTCACATTTTATACGAATCAACCATTCAAATAACCTTTAAGAACACAGTGAGTTCACAAATACGCTGACAGGTACAAAGTAACTGTGTGCCTGTGTTGTACTATTGCTCACCGGTCTGGGATTCAGCTGCTGACAGTCACCTGCGTCTGCTGGACCGACCTGTTAGTTCAGTCAGCAGGCTGTGCGCCAAAAACGATCTGGTGATTCTTTCCAATAGGAGAGAGGTGCTCGGACTTCGTATGCTATATCAGGTGTAGAACAATGAGAGACATTCGTTGTATTCTTCTGTCCCAGCCCTTAAAGTCTTTGGGAGGATAACACGCGCTGCACTTTAGGCACACTCCTTCATATCGGAGAGTATTAGATGCCGAACTTGTCTGTTTAGTCGGTGCATCGTACCTTGGTCTGTTGAGGTTTGGAATTCATATGGGCTGATGATGTTACATTGCTGGCTGTTTGCGATAAGCCTAGTGTTAGATTAGAGGTTTCAGAATCTATTCAGCATGATTTGGAAATGCTTGATTCTTGGTGTTCTAGGTGGGGGATGAAGCTAAATGCGGGCAAGACTAAGGCCATGCTCGTGTCCAGGTCGCGTACAGTGGGACCTCCTTTTCCTGCACTCATGCTG